>AWOL01S0002750.1:12255-30763 GCA_000715115.1 Nicotiana otophora
CTAAGGGCAGGGTGTAGCGTGAATACAACCAACTCAGTAAGCAACAATAATAAATAAGGAACTGAAAGATAGTGACGAGCTATACAATTACAGTTCAGTAATCTCAGCAATAAAGGTAGACATGTTTCCGTTCCGGCAATTTAAGTCAAATCAGTTACACATTACCAAGTTCAAGTAAAAACCAAATACAATATCTTCCAGAAGTTTTAGAATAGTAACATATATCAGCTAAGTGTAGCATCAACTGAAACAAGTATAGCCTCTCAAGGCAACACTCACTCAATCTCTCTCAATAGCTCAAACACTCGGCTCTCAGCCCTCAACACTCACACTCAATAGGTATCTGCGCTCACTTAGGGTGTACGGACTCCGGAGGGGCTCCTTCAGCTCAGGCGCTATATCGCTGCGGCGTACAACCCGATCCCATGCAAATAGCCATAAGGCTCGTTGCAGCGTACAACTCGATCCATATATATATATATATATCCACATATCCCTAAGGCTCGTTGCGGCATGCAACCCGATCCATATATACACACATAGCTCACAGCTCGGCACTCAGACCCTAACTCAGTCACCAACATCCCCAGTCTCTCGGGCTCTCAGAAATCATACAAATCAGACAAAAAAGAGATAATAACATGTATCAACAAGAAAACAAGAAGAGACGGAGATATGATATGCAAGTAAAACTATGACTGAGTACGAGATAACAAATGACAGCTAATTCAACAAGTACACGACCTCTGCAGGTCCCAACAGTGACATCATATAGCCTAAGCATGGTTTCTAACATGAATTGTAGTCAAATTTCCATAAACATAGGGAACATGTAGCTAAAAACAAGCTATTCAATGGTACAGTTTCACGGGATGGACCAAGTCACAGTCCCTCATGACCACATTCAAAAGTGTTATTTACCTCAATCCGAGCAAAACTCTACTCCAAAATGCCTTTGCCTCTCATATCAGCCTCCAGACGTCTCGAATCTCGCCACAAGCAGTACAGTACAATTAATATAGGCTAAAGGGATCAATCCCATACGAAAATACTAATTTATAGCCAAAAATCCGAAATCGGCTCAAACCGGCCCCTGGGCCCATGTCTCGAAATCCGACAAAATTCACAAACCCCGAAAGCCCATTCAGCCACGAGTCTAACCATACCAAATTTATCACAATTTGACACCATTTGGTCATCCAAATCCCCAAAATTCACTCTCCAATTCCCTAGCCCTAAACCCCAAATTTTCACCTCAAAAAATCACCAACTAGTCGAAAATCTGTGGGGAAATATCATTATTGAAGTAAAAAAAACACAAGGAGCTTACCTCAGTAATAACTTCAAAATCCCTTTCAAAAACCTCCAAAATCCGAGCTGAAAGTGTAGAAAATGGGGAAAAATCTCGAAGTCTCATATTTATATGTTCTGCCCAGGCTTTCCGCACCTGCGGCCAAAATCCCGCTCCTACGGGCTCGCATCTGCGAGGAAATATCGCTCATGTGAAAGTGAATTAACCCTCCTAGGCTCGCACCTGCGCTCAAGGTTCCTCACCTGCGGAAGCTCTTCTGTGGCCCTAGCTTCGCTTCTGCGGAACCAACTTTCACCTCAATACTCCGCATCTGAGGAGCCCTTCTCGCATCTACGGGCCAGCCCTAGCTCCACATCTATGTCGCAGGTGCAATCACAGCAGCAACAGGCTAACTTCAGAAATTCTTCAACTTCAAACCGTGGTCGGTTAACCACTTGAAATCAACCCGAGGCCCCCCGGACCTCAACCAAACATACCAACACACCTTAAAACATCATGCGACCTTAGTCGAATCTTAAAATCTCCTCAAACAGCATTAAAACACGAATTCCACACGGATTCAAGCCTAATAAACTTTAAAATTTCAAATTCTACAAACGACGTCGAAACCTATCAAATCACATATGATTGACCTCAAATTTTCCACACAAGTCATAAATGACACTACGAACCTACTCCAACTTCCATAACTCCATTCCGACCTCGATTTCAAAATTTTCACTCTCGGGCAAATTTGTCAAAAATACTAACTTTCGTCAATTCAAGCCTAATGCTACTACGGACCTCCAAATCACATTCCGGACGCGCTCCTAAGTCCAAAATCACCTAACAGAGCTAACAGAACCATCAAAATTCAAATATGAGTTCTTTTACACATAATTCGACATCCGATCAACTTTTCCAACTTAAGCTTCCAATTAAGAGATTAAGTGTCTCAATTCACTCCGGACCCAAACCAACTAACCCAGTAAGTCGTATAACAGCTGCAGAACACAAAAGAAGCAGAAAATGGGGGAATGGGCCTACAACTCTCGAAACGACCGTCCGGGTCGTTACAAGCTATTAGAACCTAGTGGAAGTAAAGACAAATTATTTAGTGCTGAAATAAAATATGTAAAAGTTATTCGCGTTTACATCAAATTATATTAATTTATTATATGATTAAGTAACTAAATAAGTGATAAGTTTGTACTCCTATGACATCCTACGACTATTGACCAGGAAGAAAAAGTAGGAGCATTTGAAAAGTTTTATGATAGGTCGAGCACTTCAATACAACATTCTTTAATTTTGACCAGTTTGCAGAGAAATTTATGAGAAATTTATAGAGCCTACATATAATTATCTAAGTATATAAACAGAGACCAACATAAAAACAATCAATTGTGTGTTTTTTCTACACAAGTATGTAGTATTTTCAAGACTTCCAACTTGCTACAAAATATTTTTACAACCTATTGTAACATATGATTGAACCATATATATAGAATAAAAGATTTCTTTGTGCATTCAGTATTAATGCCAAGTTAAAAAAATATTACTGTAAACTATGCTAAACAATAGGCAGAAAAACTTCAAGAATTTGATGCTTTCTTCCCTACAAGGATCATTGAAATCTCGAGACCTCTACTGAAATCCTTGTTGAAGAGCAGTCACGTCTGGAACTCTAATACAATTGGGAACCAAGACAAAACTACAATTGGCGCGAATATGAACAGTCCCATAATGCATTCATATGCCCTTGCCAATTCCATTAGTGAATCCCAAATTCTGAGCCCCTTAAAACACAACCTGCATGCCTGACCAATCTTTGAACATGAATAAAGATATAAGTCATAAAGGTATCATCGTCGGATGATCTTACAAAAATTTTACTATCTTTGACAATGTTCATTTCAGCTTCTTCAGGTTGCAGCTTTAAAACAAGCTTAGTCCATTAGTTGTATGACTTGACAATGGAAACATNTACAACTCTCGAAACGACCGTCCGGGTCGTTACAAGCTATTAGAACCTAGTGGAAGTAAAGACAAATTATTTAGTGCTGAAATAAAATATGTAAAAGTTATTCGCGTTTACATCAAATTATATTAATTTATTATATGATTAAGTAACTAAATAAGTGATAAGTTTGTACTCCTATGACATCCTACGACTATTGACCAGGAAGAAAAAGTAGGAGCATTTGAAAAGTTTTATGATAGGTCGAGCACTTCAATACAACATTCTTTAATTTTGACCAGTTTGCAGATAAAAGCCATAGACAAGCATATAAACTGAGGCCTTGGCTGATACCATTGTCGCTTTGTGCATTTTTAAGGTAATAATATTTATGAGAAATTTATAGAGGCTACATATAATTATCTAAGTATATAAACAGAGACCAACATAAAAACAATCAATTGTGTGTTTTTTCTACACAAGTATGTAGTATTTTCAAGACTTCCAACTTGCTACAAAATATTTTTACAACCTATTGTAACATATGATTGAACCATATATATAGAATAAAAGATTTCTTTAAAAGATTTCTTTGTGCATTTAGTATTAATGCCAAGTTAAAAAAATATTACTGTAAACTATGCTAAACCATAGCCAGAAAAACATCAAGAATTTGATGCTTTCTTCCCTACAAGGATCATTGAAATCTCGAGACCTCTACTGAAATCCTTGTTGAAGAGCAGTCACATCTGGAACTCTAATACAATTGGGAACCAAGACAAAACTACAATTAGCGCGAATATGAACAGTACCATAATGCATTCATATGCCCTTGCTAATTCCATTAGTGAATCCCAAAATCTGAGCCCCTTAAGACACAACCTGCATGACTGACCAATCTTTGAACATAAAGAAAGATATAAGTCATAAAGGTATCATCGTCGGATGCTCTTACAAAACATTTACTATCTTTGAAAATGTTCATTTCAGCTTCTTCAGGTTGCAGCTTTAAAACAAGCTTAGTCCATTAGTTGTATGACTTGACAATGGAAACATTTTCACTTCATTGTAGTAGCTTATTGGAGAAAGAGAAACTAAAATTGCTATCGTAAGATTCCATGAATTGGAAAACAATATTAAGAGAAAGTTTCAATGTAAACCAAACTGAAAGAATGTAAGATGGGGGATTGTTAAGCTCTATTGGTTCATCTTTAAGATATTTAATATTGAACTCAATGTATTTTTAAGGTTATCGGTTCAGACCTACTATTTGTTAAAATTTTAGTATATTTTTATACATAAATTTATGCTCTGCATCAGATGAACCTGGCAGCACCGCCCCTGGGAATTGTAAATTTAAATTTTGCTATTTCACCACAGCCCGAAAACGAACCATATTAGCAAGTAAGTAGAACAAAAATGATGATCCATATGATACGCAAAATAAATGAACTTAAAAGAAGAATGCCCCAGCCTGTCGGTACAAAGGCAAGAATGGCAGCAAATAGATCATTTATGGTGAGACCACAAACAACAAATAACACTGTCATGACATATACGAAACCAAGGAATAGAAGTGCTTTCAAAATTCCGAACATGAGCTGAAAATCTGTCCCAAATATTCATGTGCCCATTAATTGTGGGGATATATACTATTAACCATGGGTTTGGTTTAGATATAGTATTTATTATAAAATAATTGTTTATTTTGTTTTGATAAAGTTTTAAATAGATCATATATTAGTCTTTGTCCTTTGCTTATATAGTAGATAATTTAGTGTATAGAGTTTAGCTTATACGCGAAAGATTAAATCATCGGTTCTTTTAAGTATATATTAAGTTTGAGTTCACAATCCAATGATGGAACTAGACATACCACCATGGATGATTGTTGCACAAGATTAAATATAATTTATCTTGATTATGAAATTGGTTTAATTCCAACTTCTTGTGCTAGTACATTTTGTACGTATTGAGGGGACCAAGTAGAGATAAGTATTTTATACTGACTTAATAAAATAAACTCTCTAGCCATTAAATGTACTTATACTCTTAATCTTGATATAATTATTATTAGTTGTGTATATTATTATTGTATTGATTTATTGAAAGGAGAGATTCTTTCATAGGTCAATATGCCTAGTAAATTGGATAATAATAATGTACATTCGCTAAATAATAGTTAGTTGATGGAATCCATGTCTCGGTTTATAGATTGATGATATACCTTTACGAAAGCTTAAAAGTTTTCACGTGTAAACCCAGTCGGTGGATTTTGTATTCGACCCATGAAATAAGTTAAGCGAAAGTCTATAGAAAATAATCAATAAATTAAATCGTCAATAATTTAATTTAATTGATTAGTATCTGAATCTTAACATGGGAGTTAAATAAGATTTAATGGATGAATTTCAAAATTGAATAAGGAGTTCAATTACAAATATTTAGTGCAATAATTCGCAATTAATTATGGTGGATATTAATTTCGAAAATTATAAATTAATTCCATAATTGGAAGAATTGTTAATTTAATTATGTGGTCCCTGCTATGCCTAAATAATAGGAAATAAAGGAATCTTTTTTTTGGTGAAAAAGAAAACCCAACAGGTTTTGGAAAGGGGTTTTAACCCTTAAAACCTTTGCTATAAATGCATAATGTTTTCCACCTATAGTTAGAAGACATGGTGGCCGAAATTTCAGCCATATTTTCCTAGAAATATTTCCCATACGAAATTGCTATTTTCAGATATTATTTGGGTAACACAGTAGAAGATCGTGGGACGTTCGAGGATCATGATTGTGCAGGTGGTGGAGATTCCATTGAGAAGTCATGGACCTGAAGGCTCACGTGATAGAAGAGATTTGTTCACGCTTCAAGATGTAACCCGTGAAACCCCGTGTATGCTAGTTGTCTAGATTACATGTGATTTTGATAATGGTATTGCTTCCGCTGCTTATAATAATCCAACATTGATACGATCTATAGCAAGCAAGATAACAAGAAGCAACGTCAGAGAAAAACATTTAGGCCAACATAAGCATATGCATATTTATTTTCATAACATTTCGCATTATCCAGTTCAAGCATATAGAAAGGTGCAATATGAATTACTCTGATAGATACTGTCGATGAAGCAGATATTTTGTGATTGAAAAATAAAACTAGATATTATGGAAATAGACATAACTAGGAAAGATAGAACTTTGCAATCTGGTTTAACCAAGCCCCTGTATCTAGCTGTGAACAACATTTGGAAGGTGTCTGCTCCTTAGTTATATATTAATTTTTGTGTTTGAGCAGTCACCTTTTCACTCTATTGTAATTTTTGTCTGCATTTACTTGATGCCTTTTAATGAAAGCTCTATTACTTCATCAAAAAAAAAAAAATAAGGAAAGATAGAACTTTGCAATCTGTTTAAACAGCATTTCACCCCATCAACAGTAAAAAAAGAGCAGCCCGATGCACAAGGCATCCCGCATTTCCGCAAGGTCCGGGGAAGGTCCGCACCCCAAGGGGTGTATTGTAGATAGCCTACCCTAATGCAAGCATTGGTGGCTGCTTCAACGGCTTTAACCCGTGACCTATAAGTCACATGAAGACTACTTTACCGTTGCTCCAAAGCCCCCCATCAACAGTAAGACTATGGTAAATGTGATTCCCTCGGCCACTTCCTATATATTTGTTTAGTTAAGTGTTAATGTGTCAAGCACGTTAAGAGGTAAATACCTTTAAGACTAGAAGAGCGGTTAGCATAACAAACCAAGAAAGTCCATACACTTGTATTAGATGATTTAATGGAAACCGTAAGACTCTTCGCCAAAAGGGAGAAACTAAAGTTAAAGGGAAAGGACAAGTAAAGCTCTTAGCAGTAAACTTCTGCTTCCATGAGCAATATCAAGGTGATAGATAATTCCATATTGGTAAACAAAAAAGCAGATGGAAAGGATTATGTCAATCACTCTACCCACAAAATTTGTGTGTTTTAGATGTTCCTGCTCTCCATTCCACCAAGATTCCCAGCTTTTATCTGGCGAAATCCCAATACCTCCACAATTTCCCATCCACCTCTTCTGATCTGTCCAATCATCTATGTTCTTTTGCCAGTCGAAACCAGATGGATTGAAGATAAAAGGAGAAAACAACCAGGAAGCTACCAAGAACCACATTGAAATAATAACAAACCAATACAACTATGAATCGCGATATGATTCCCCATAGACTTCATAGACAATTTACAGCATAAACAGCTCAAGCTCCTTCACAGAGTGACTGTGAGAATACATCCTATAGTTATCTGCATACTTTGCATGAAAAACAACAAAGCCACGACCAGTAGCTCAATATTTAGAACCTCTATGCAAGATTGTTCTATCGTAGTAATGTGCTTTTGTTTCGAGTTGGAATGTAAAAAAACAGAATCAAGCTGCAGCTGCATAATTATAAAATCACCCGGGGCTGTGCAAAATCCTCTCTCCAACCCAATTTCCATTACCATAGGGATTACAAGCAACAATCCTAACTGAAATATAGACGATGTAGCCATAGCCTCTTCAAGAGCTTTGGACTAACGAATAGTAGGATCCTCCAAAATTCGCCTTTCCAACCCACTCAAGACCACATATAAGCATCCATAGAGAAACACATAGACAGTAAGCACAGTAACCTGGAAAATTTAGACTCTAGAATAAAACTCTGGTAGCAGCAGAAATAAATGGCAACAACAATCTTGAAACTGAAGCAGACAGAAGCTTAATGTTTTTCGAAGACTAGATAACTACTGCTAGTTTAGAAACAAGAGAAAATAAAAGTATATGGACTTCATTGAAGATAACGTTTTCTAAAAGGTAACATATTTGTATTATTTAGAAGGTGGACTACACCAAACTAGTGTAACCATCCATAATTACAAGAAGGAGTACCAGAAGAGATTCTAGTCCTCTGAAACACTCATAAATAATCTAAGACATCAAAAATACATTCACATTCTTCTAAATATTCCTGTTTACACCAAAACTAATAGAGAACTAGACAGGTCATCTTCAATTTTTGTATAGGACTGTGGTTGTCTTAAAAACACCTTTCATTCCTTTCTTTCTAAATTGTCCACCATATGCAAGCGGGGACAATCTTCCATCTCTCTTTCTAACTGGATTACTCACCATCTCATTTCCAGCTTGGTAGAACTTCCCGAATTCTCCCAAGCATGACCCACCGTATCCCCCTCAGGTTGATGAATATCTTTCATAATTTGTCAGTAACTCTACAGTGCAAACAAACATGGTCTCCACATAATGTTCGCATAGATAGCATTTGGAACACAATTGATAGATAACTAAAGGTAAGGAAATTAAAAGTCGGAGTAAGTACAACATAGTCTGCATAGGGAGCTCAATTCATTCACATGAATGAAATACTTAACACATGAAGTCCAGGTTTCATCATTTAACCAAGTTTATAATTTTTTGTACAGCTGAAGGAATTAGTTAGCTTTTTAATGAAAATTAATCCTTCATATAGTATAATAGTATAGTTGCAAAACGTTCAGAAACAAAATGTGCAAGGAGCATGAGGCATCACATCTGTAGTAAATCATGAGCCGCAGTACATAGTTTCATGGGTCATAATTTCTGATTTTTCCCCTTCTGTTTTAGGAATGCCGGAAGATAGGGTGTTAACAAAAAAAAAAGAGTGAGTGAGTGAGAGAGAAGATGATATGTCTATCAAGATAAATAGATTGAATTTAAAATAATGTGCTTTAAAAATTAGCCTCCTAAATGTTTAAGCAAAGTTCACTACATAATCATCAGTGCTTTATCAAGCCTCCAAAAAACATATAGAGATGCTGCATGAATCTACAAGTATGTGCTTTTCCGTTACTTTTTGTTTTTTATTCATTAACTTCTTTCATATACGTTCCATTAATTTTATTTCTCATTACTTTTATTTGATAATATTTCAGCTATATAGATAATGTCATGCATTAGTTATGCTATATCAGCTAGCATTATTTACTCGTGCAAAATATTATTGTTGACTTAGTTTTTTACCACAATAGCTAGCCAGAAACCCTGCCTGATTCAATCAGTCAGATAGTCAAAACAATTCATGTAATGAATTGTATGCATAGAACTAAGAATAGTTTGCATACCATGCTACTGAAGTAGAAACAAATTGTGATGAAGTAGAATAACAACATCTTGTAGAAATCAAATCGACGCCCAAGCCTATAAACATCATGGCTAAGTGTCTGTTCTCCATTTCCATTTGACATCTTTGCCTCAAATTGAGAGATATGATTCATCCCCACATCACGACCCTCCCTACTTGGATGTATTCATGTTGTATTACGAATCCTCCTCAAAAAGTTTAATTATAACCTGAAGATGCACCCCAGTTAAGTACCCAAGAAAATGTCGTAGCACTGTCACCGTAAAGAATACTATCTTACCTGAAAGAATATGTTCACTTAGTTTAATTGTTTTAGAAGCTTTACTAACACCTCCCCTTGTTACATGAAATATTCTGTCAAAAATATCAGGATGACCATAATGAAATCTTATCATGTGAAATTTAAAAAGAGTAACAACAAAAGTTATGACTCGATCTTTGAAAAGAGAGAAAATCAAACCAATAAAGTAGAACAATTTAATTGCAATTAAAATAATGTAGCAACTATTTCACCACAATTGGAATAAAAGGTATGCTCGCAGACAGTTGGAAAGGCAAGAGGCCACAGGAAGAAGCATCAAAGAAATCTTCTAATTAATGATCCATATGTAACAAACATTAGTAGCTTCTGGTGACCTACTCTGTATCGTTGGAGAACCTACTTCATTTGAAGGTCAGTAAGAAGACTCACCTTAATGGGTTTGCCAAAACTCTTTGTCCAATGGTTACAAAATTGGTCTCTTGATTGGACACGAACCAAGCAAGCAAAGAGACACTACAACACAAAGGACATAGTAAGCACTTCTATAACCATGTTAGCTATCAAGGACTTGTAACATCAAATATTGCAAACCTTCCGGTAAAAATATGCTCCCTTAAACCTAGTATTGTCGGATTTCGCTGCCTATGAGGCTTCAAGAATTCCTCCAACAATATTTTTGAAGAGCCCAAGTAACATAGCATTCCTCATCTTGAAAGCTTCATCAAAATAATTATCCTACAAGAAAAAGGAGCAAGACTCCTCGTACATTATAATGAGGAAGCAGAAAAAATTTTAACTTACTTGATTCATATCAATGGTTGTAATGCTTCTCCACGAGTAAAAATGATGGAATGATTTTAATTTTCTGGGTTCCCTTCCCCAATTTTAGGAGGACCAGGAAGCTTGATACGGTATTTCCTAGCATGATAGCACAAGAAAACACTGTTGATTCTAGTTATATGAAGACAGAAAGATCTTACTTTAGTGCCTATCATGTGAACCACTTATAGATGCATATATGAGATGGTTACATGTGTGTTTATTATCAACCTACAGTTTGATCCTACAATACTTATCCAAACAAAAGGATCTAAATTTGAGGCAGCACAGATGGTTCGAACTGCTAAAGGACTATGATATTACCATTTTGTATCATCCCGGAAAGAAGATTTTGGCGCAAATAACAAATAATTGAGAAAACAGCATTTGTTAAAAATATTTCTTTGTTTTCCTTCCCAGTCACACTCATACCTCATCCAATTTATGACCTCCCTTCACAAGCAAGGAGTAGTAAACCTTCTCGGACTTCCCATTAACATTTTCATCACGCTCATCTATGTAAGCAACACGCAAAGATGGATGCCTAAAAGGTTGAGAGTAGAATTAACGGTACCCCCTATTTCCAACTAGTAGAGTACTCAAATATTCCAACTTATGTCAAGATGAGATTATAAATATTGACATAACAACTACGGTCTCACTGTTCACTGGATTTCTTCTGAGCACCATAGATCTGACAAGACACGACATAGGTGAACTTTAGATATGCCAATGCCTGTTCACGCTCCTTCAGTGCTCTGTAATCTGGTTGATTCATATCAATGACCCGATAACCTCCAAATATTGCTGCAAAGTAAAGAGTAGATAGTTAGCACCAACCACAACCAACACACAGTTTCACGTATATATCAGTACACAATGAAACAAAAAGATTAAATTAGCACCTTTGTCCTCTACAAAATCTAGAAAGTATTGAAGCTCAAGAGCCTCCCTGTAGTACATCATTCCTCTCACTGGAATATCACGAGCACAATAGAAGAGAGCATAGTTGAGTGAAAACAAAATATACTGTTAGAAGTTGCATGAAATATTAAATATGTTATTTTTATTTGACCTGTCCTTGCAAGTGTCTGTCCTCTGTAAGATACCTAGTAACGAATCAATTCATTCCTATTTTTATTTAAGCATCCCATCTTATGATCATTGATGAGGTCCTCGAAATTTTTCGCTTGATCTATTTCATGGTCAAATAGAAACAACTAAGTTTAGTGCTTTATCTGTTTTGCAATGTGATACAGCAATTAATAAGCCACAGATTACACACTCACCTAGATATATCTTCTGAAGGTAACATCAATTAACAAGCCACATATTACACACTCACCTGGATATATCTTCTGAAGGTAATACTATCCTCATTTTCCTTATTGAGTTCCTCATCAGAATAGATGTAACGACCGGATTGGTTGTTTTAAGCCCTAGCACGTCGTTCGACGATTTGAGGCCCTGATCAGCTTCACTTCAAGTATGATGACTTGTACACGTGGTCAAAATTTAATTTCGGGAAGTTCGGAGTTGATTTGGAAAGAAAATTCTCATTTCGAAAGCTTTAAGTTGGAAGAATTGACTAAGGTTGGATTTTTGAGTAAACGACCTCGGAATCGAGATTTGAAGCTTCTAGCAGGTTCGTATGTTAATAAGTGTACGAGTCATATTATAAGTGATGTGGGGTCTAAGGAGAGCCCTAAGTATAAGTCAAGTTGGAAATTACATGATAGTCTAAAGTTCCAAATGAGTACACACAAAAACTAACTTTAGACGAGCATGCCTATATATATATATATATATACATATATTTCTAACGCTTTAAACCGCTCATCATTTGGATATTTCTACAAGGAGTTATGGACGTTTTAGTAAAATGTGCCCAGTAGTGGAAAACTTGTAATACGAGGTACAACCTGCACAGTGCAAGGTACAACTCACTAAAGCACATGTGCCTATATAAGGCAGTCACGGGCAGCCGCCATTTTTGGGGATTTTCTTGAGCTAGGGATTGGTTCTTTCATGGTGGATTTGACCTTGGGGACTACTTAAGAATACAAGGTGAGTTGTTTTTGGATATTTTAAGTTAATAACATTCTATTAACATTAGTATTAACATCCTTCAATCTTTGAAATCCCTAGAAATGTTTCAAGTTGTTCAAGAATACCAAATTTCCCAAACATTGGAATTTTAAGGAAAAGCTTCAAGAAGGTAATACTAATGCTTCAAGCTCATTTCTTATGAGTCGGTGAGAGTAATTCTAATATTTTTTTCAAGTATTATGATTGGATAATTGATTTCATAAAACCTAGTTCATGGCATGAATAGTGTTCTTGAAAAAATGAGGAAAAGATAAATAGTGTTCCTAGAAATAAAATTAAAGGATGCAATGAACCTATGGAATCATTTTCTAGCTTAGTTAGAAGTGTTCAACTAAGTAATCACCAAATTGAATGTTTTGGAAATATTGGTTAAGGAAGACGATGAATAGTAATTTGGCGATGTTGGAGAATTAATGTAGTATCATTGATGACTTCAAATGGGTATTAAATGATAAGATTGCAGTTGAATGTGCTAGTAACTGAACCTATTAGACGATTTGAGCTGGAGGCTTGTAGCCAACTTATGAGCCATAAATGGATATTGATAAATATTTTTGAGTCATATTTTGATTATAATTGGGATTGTAATTGTAGATATCAATTTGTTGGTGGCGTATGAGCATTTTATTCAATGTTATGATCTCGGAGGAGGATTTAAAAGCTTGTGAATGTTAATAAAGCAAAAGCGAGTTTTGGAGCGTTAGCATCTGTCGAGTTGTTTGAAAGGCTTGGGAGCTGGCTATGGAACTTCGGAACGAGGTAAGTTTCTTGTCTAACCTTGTAAGAGGGAATTTACCACATAGGTAATTTAAATTAAAAATTGTTGCTAATTGTAGGGGCTACGTACGCACGAGGTGACGAGAGTCCGTTCATAGCTACTAATATTCGGAAGCCTGGGTAGTTTAGGACTCAAATCATGAATTACTTGTGGCAGTCATTTGGGTGATTTTTGGATGTCATTTCGCAGCCCATTATGCGACCGCAAAACTATTTTGCGGGCTGCACACTGATCGCAGAACCAACATGTAAAATGTGTGGAGGGAGGTTCTGCAGCACATTTTGCGACCGCATAACAGGTCTAGGGATCGCATAACGGCCGCAGAATGGGGCAGACCAGCCTAGTTTTGGCGGGCCATTTCGCGGACCAAAGAAGAATTATGCTGTTGCATATCGTCGCATATGCGACCGCAAAACCCATTTCGGAGCTTTATTTTTGGGTTTTTATTACTCGACCCCATTTCATTATTAAGACTCTGTGGACCATTTCGGAAGGGAGAACTTGATATTTTTAGTGAGATAAAAGGATCTAGAGAGGGAGATAGTTCCTCAATCAATTATTCCCCAATTCTTACTCAAAATCTTGGAATAATTAACAAGGGAAGCACACTAGGTCTTCATCCCGGAGGTAAGATTCTACACCCTATCTATTAATTTTGAAATTTAACTATAAATGGGCAATTAGTAAGGTAATTCATGGNATTCAAGCTCATTTCTTATGAGTCGGTGAGAGTAATTCTAGTATTTTTTTCAAGTATTATGGTTGGATAATTGATTTCATAAACCCTAGTTCATGGCATGAATAGTGTTCTTGAGAAAATGAGAAAAAGATAAATAGTGTTCCTAGAAATAAAATTAAAGGATGCAATGAACCTATGGAATCATTTTCTAGCTTAGTTAGAAGTGTTCAACTAAGTAATCACCAAATTGAATGTTTTGGAAATATTGGTTAAGGAAGACGATGAATAGTAATTTGGCGATGTTGGAGAATTAATGTAGTATCATTGATGACTTCAAATGGGTATTAAATGATAAGATTGCAGTTGAATGTGCTAGTAAGTGGACCTATTAGACGATTTGAGCTGGAGGCTTGTAGCCAACTTATGAGCCATAAATGGATATTAATAAATATTTTTGAGTCATATTTTGATTGTAATTGGGATTGTAATTATAGATATCAATTTTTTGGTGGCGTATGAGCATTTTATTCAATGTTATGATCTCGGAGGAGGATTTAAAAGCTAGTGAATGTTAATAAAGCAAAAGCGAGTTTTGGAGCGTTAACATCGGTCGAGTTGTTTGAAAGGCTTGGGAGCTGGCTATGGAACTTCGAAACGAGGTAAGTCTCTTGTCTAACCTTGTAAGAGGGAATTTACCACATAGGTAATTTAAATTAATAATTATTTCTAATTGTAGGGGCTACGTACGCACGAGGTGACGAGAGTCCGTTCGTAGCTACTAATATTCGGAAGCCTGGGTAGTTTAGGACTCAAATCATGAATTACTTGTGGCAGTCATTTGGGCGATTTTTGGATGTCATTTCGCAGCCCATTATGTGACCGCAAAACTATTTCGCGGGCTGCACACTGATCGCAGAACCAACATGTAAAATGTGTGGAGGGAGGTTCTGCGGCGTATTTTGCAACCGCATAACAGGTCTAGGGACCGCATAACGGCCGCATAATGGGGCAGACCAGCCTAGTTTTGGCGGGCCATTTCGTGGACCACAGAAGAATTATGCGTTCGCATACCGTCGCATATGCGACCGCAGAACCCATTTTGGAGCTTCATTTTTGGGTTTTTATAACTCGACCCCATTTCGTTATTTAGACTCTGTGGACCATTTCTGAAGGGAGAACTTGATATTTTGAGTGAGAGAAAAGGCTCTAGAGAGGGAGATAGTTCCTCAATCAATTATTCCCCAATTCTTACTCAAAATCTTGGAAGAATTAACAAGGGAAGCACACTAGGTCTTCATCCCGGAGGTAAGATTCTACACCCTATCTCTTAATTTTGAAATTTAACTATAAATGGGCAATTAGTAAGGTAATTCATGGTTATGTGAGTGGCTTATTTTGCATGCATGATTGATCATGTGATGTAGGGAGATTGTTGAGCTAAAATAGTTAAGAAGGGGTTGTGGGATGAATGAATTATCCATAAAAGGACCTTGAAACCTTAATGTACACCTAGTGCTTGATAAAATGCTCAAATAAGCTACAACCATGATAATCTTCCTAATTCAATTTGTTATTTTTCTAAAATAGATTGAAGTTGCTAATATTTCTGCAACATTTTAGAGTTAAGGAAGCTCAAGTGAGGTATGTTGGCTAAACTCTTCTCTTAAAAGTTGATCCCCACAATATCCATGTAATTCCCGTGTTGCTTATTGTGAATCGATTACCCAAATAAGCTAGTGTCAACAGACATCCATGATCAATATGTAATTTAAATGCTCTTGTTACATTGTACCACTATTTGAGAATGTGTTTAAAGTATGGGTTGCATATCTAAATACCTTGAGTTCAAGTTGTGTTTCACATGAAAGCTAATGAAAGACTGTGTAAGAAATTGTGATGTGCCTAAGACTCCTATTTGCTCAAATGTATGCTTAAATGTCTTGAATAGAAATGCCTTGTTGTTGGAAAGTCTATGATGATGGTTGAAAGTAAAAAAGGTGTGCATGAAATACGAAACATGAAATACGAATCACGTAATGCGAAATGTGAAATATGAAACACGGCCAATGTGCCAAGAGAAATAATATAATTATGACCATTAGTGCCAATTAAATGAAGAGATATGCAAGAAATACAAAATGAGATGATTGATAGAAAATGGTGATGTCTCACATGAGATGGCCTAGCCGATCGGGTCGTGATCGAATGCCATGCCGCACACATGGAGGTAACTGTGTTAGAAATTGTAATTGAAATTATGATTTGGTTGATGTCTCGCATGCGATAGCCTAGCCGATCGAGTCGTGATCAGACGCCATGCCGCACACATGGTGGTGACTGTGTTGGAAATCATAATCGAAATTGTGAATAGTGGTATACTGGTACCAAAGATTTCCCAAATTAAAATTTGGAAATTTATTTAAAAACTTACACTATCTGTAATTTGATATTTGCTAATTGTTTCAGGCTTTATCTTGATCCTACCCATTGATTAATTTCTGGTGACCTACTCTGGATCAGTGGAGAACCTACTTCATTTGAAGGTCAGTAAGAAGACTCACCTTAATGGGGCCAAAAACTCTTTGTCCAATGGTTATAAAACTAGTCTCTTATTGGACACGAACCAAGCAAGCGAAGAGACACAACAACACAAAGGACATAGTAAGCACTTCTATAACCATGTGAGCTATCATGGACTTGTAACATCAAATATTGCAAACCTTCCGGTAAACATATGCTCCCTTAAACCTAGTATTGTCGGTTTTCGCTGCCTATGCGGCTTCAAGAATTCCTCCAACAATATTTTTGAAGAGTCCGAGTAACATAGCATTCCTCACCTTGAAAGTTTCATCAAAATAATTATCCTAGAAGAAAAAGGAGCAAGACTCCTCGTACACTATAATGAAGATGCAGAAAAAATTGAAACTTACTTGATTCATATCTACGGTTTGTAATGCTTCTCCACGAGTAAACATGATGGCATGATTTTGATTTTCATGTTTCCCTTCCCCAATTTTAGGAGGACCAAAAAGCTTGATACGGTATTTCCTAGCATGGTAGCACAAGAAAACACTGCTTATTCCAGTTATATGAAAGAAAGTTTTTGCGCAAATAACAAATAATTAAGAAAAAAGCATTTGTTAAAAACATTTCTTTGTTTTCCTTCGCAGTCACACTCATACCTCATCCAACTTATGACCTCCCTTCACCGGTACAAAGTATTAAACCTTCTCGGACTTCCCATTAACAGTTTCATCAAACTCATCTATGCAAGCAACACGCAAAAATGGATGCCTGAAAGGTTGAGAATAGAATTAACATTACCCCCTATTTCCAACTAGTAGAGTACTCAGATATTCCAACTTATGTAAAGATAAGATTCATAATATTGACATAACAACTACGGTATCACTGCTCACTAAATTTCTTCTGAGCACCATAGATCTGACAAGACACAACATAGGTGAACTTCAGATCTGCCAACACCTGTGCACGCTCCTTCAGTGCTCTGTAATCTGGTTGATTCATATCAATGATCCGATAACCTCCAAATATTGCTGCAAAGTAAAGAGTAGATAGTTAGCACCAACCACATACAACTCACAGTCTCACGTATATATCAGTACACAATAAAACAAAAAGCTTCAAGTAGCACCTTTGTCCTCTACAAAATCTAGAAAGTACTAAAGCACAAGATCCTCCCTGCAGTACATCATTCCTCTCACTGGAATTTCACGAGCATAATAGAAGAGAGCATAGTTGAGTGAAAACAAAATATAATGTCAGAAGTTGCATGAAATATCAAATATGTTATTGTTATTTGACCCGTCCTTGCAAGTGTCTGTCCTCTGTAAGATACACAGTAACGTATCAATCCATTCTTGTTTTTATTTAAGCATCCCATCTTTGGATCATTGATGCGTTCCTCAAAATTTTTCCATTGATCTATTTCATGGTCAAATAAAAACAACTAAGTTTAGTGCTTTATCAGTGTTACAATGTGATACAACAATTAACAAGCCATAGTTTACACACTCACCTGGATATATCTTCTGAAGGTAACAGAAATTAACAAGCCACAAATTGCGCACTCACCTGGATATATCTTCTGAAGGTAATACCATCCTCATTTTTCTTGTTAAGTTCCTCACTAAAATAGAGAACATCTTCATTATAGTAAGGAGTCAAGACACTGGACAATAAACAAAAATATTGAAATTAGTTATGCAATTGCAGCACAGCAAGCAGACACGTTGTTGCAACATGAGAAAATATTATGAAACATGAATATCAAGAACTATAAGATATTTAGATTACGAATTTAAAAGTAACAAGCATGGTAATTAGAGAATTGGTGTTTTCCGAACCAATCAAGTGAACAAATGAAAGAAGATGTTTCTCAAGTGCCTGTTGTCATTCATTTAATATATGAAAGTGAGT
>AWOL01S0002753.1:22659-34470 GCA_000715115.1 Nicotiana otophora
TGATAATTGGTTATGGCTACTGAGTTGGCTTCAATTATTATAAATGAGTTACCTGATTTATTTCTATTATTTGTTGTTGTCACTAATATTGCATACAAGTTAATGTAAGTGACCCGCCTTAGCCTCGTCACTACTTCGTCGAGGTTAGGCTCAGCACTTACCAGTACATGGGGTCGGTTTTACTGATACTACACTCTGCACTTTTTGTGCAGATTTCGGAGTTGGTCTCAGCGGCGTACCATAGACTTGCTCGGATTTCAGCTACTCAGAGAAGACTTGACTGAGTATGAAATATACATTTTAAAACAATTAAATTCAACAGCAACATGACCTTGTGGGTCCCAAAATATTGGCACGTAGCCTAATCATGATCTTTATTACGAGTCTCAGCTCAATGTTTTAACACGTGGAGAATATGTGAATAATACCGTGATTCTTTAATTTTACAACTTCACAGGATTTATTCATATCACAATTTCTATGGTGCACGTCCACACGCTCGTCACCTATCATGTGCGTCATCTCCAAACAATTTATATAATACCAAATTCGGGGATTCATACCCTCAGAACCAAGTTTAGAAGTGCTACTTACCTCAAACCGTGTAATATCTTACTCCGTTATGCCCTTGCCTCACGAATTGGTCTCTGAAAGCCTCGAATCTAGTCATAATTAATTCGATTCAGTCAATAAAATTTATTGGAATTAATTCCATATGCAAAATATTAATTTTCCAACAAAATCCGAAATTTAACTCAAAACTTGCCCGTGGGACCTACGTCTCGGAACCCAACATAAGTTATAAAATATAAACGCCCATTCGACCACGAGTCTAACCATATAAATTTTACCAAATTTCGACATCAACTCGACCTCCAAATCATCAAATCTTATTTCCAAATCCCTAGGTCCAAATTCCCGGTTTACACCTCAAAAATACGTAATCTAGTCGGATTATTCAATGCTAATTCCATATTATGGAGTAGAAATGAACACAAGTGGCTTACCTCAAGTTTTCCCGTAAATTTCCTCAGAAAATCGCCCCAAAATCGTGCTTGAAAGTTCAAAAATGGCAAAACTCGGAACCCCTTCGAAATGCATACTACTATGGGTTCCGCATTTGCGGTATTTTAAACGCTTCTGCGGTTTTGCCTTCCTCTTCTGCGGACGACTAGTCTGCTTCTATGGTGCGTACAAACTGCCCCTTCCGCTTCTGATATGGTCCTTGCACACCTGCAGTGTCGCACCTGCAATCAAAGCTTCGCAGGTGCGATTACACCAGAAGCAAAATTTTTAGATTTTTCTAAATCCAAATTTTCGATCCGTTAACCATCCAAAACTCACCCGAGGCCCCCGGGACCTCAACGAAATATACCAACAAGTCCTAAAACATCATACGAACTTAGTCGAAATCTCAAATCACATCAAACAACGCTAAAATCACAAATCACACCCCAATTCAAGCTTAATGAAAACTAACGAATTCCAACTTCTACCTTCGATGCCGAAATTCAATTTCGATTGACCTCAAATTTTTGCACACAAGTCATAAATAACATAACGGAGCTACAAAAATTTTCAGAACTGGATTCTAACTCCGATATCAAAAAATCTACTCCCCGGTCAAACTTCAAAACTTAAATTTCTATTTTAGCCATTTCAAGCCTAATTTAACTACGGACTTTCAAATAATTTTTCGGACATGCTCCTAATTCCAAAATCACCATACATAGCTATTGAAATCATCAAAACTTTATTTCGGGGTCGTTTATATATAAGTCAATATCCGATCACTATTTTAACTTAAGCTTTAAACCTTAGAACTAAGTGTTCTAATTCATTCCAAAACCTCACCGGACCCGAACCAATCACCCTGGTAATTTACATAACAACTGTAAAGCATAATTTGAGTAGTAAATGGGAGAACGAGGCTGAAATACTCAAAACGACCGGCTGGGTCGTTACACGAATTTTCGGACTGGTAATTGAAAAATAGCAGAGTTTGCAAAGTCATTGAAAAATAGCCATTATTTTGCTGCAACACGGAAAGTTCCAGCATAATATACTGGATATTGTTGCACCTGTGTATGAACTTCCAGTATATTATGCTGGAATTCCAACACACGGAAAGTTTCAGCATAACTAGAGATTGGAGCACCTGCGTATAAACTTCTAGTAAATTATGCTGGACCAATATATTATGCTGAAACTCCAGTATATTATGCTAGAAGTTCACATGTAAAAAATTCGAACTCCAATATATTATGCTGGAATATTTATCGGATGTTGAACAATATTTTCGTTCAGATTTATCTTTACATGAAAAGTACTGTGGCTATTTTTCAATTACCACTTGTAAATCTGACTATTTTTCAATTTCACCCCGGTAAAACGAAAGGTTTAAGAAGACATATTAGTGCTTAAGAGACTACAATTGTAATCGTATAAGTGCTATAAGCTATTACGCGATGTGACCTGCAAACAAAAACTAACTACAATTCAACTATTGCCAAACTATTAGCTCAAGTGGTAGAAGAAATTGATAGTTCCTAGACAGTTCATGCTGCTAATAATTGGACACTCTTTGGAGAGGGACCAAAATCAATCACTGTGATGTTTTATACTTCAATACCACACAAGAGGGGGGGGGTGATTTGTGTGGTGTCTAATTTTTCGTGTGCATAGATTATAGAAGAACCTAGTTCTTCTATATGTTCCTTATACTATTATTGCCGAATAATAAATGCAGAAAGTAAATAACACAAGTATTTTTTGTGGAAAATACCCGACTCAAAAGGTGAAAAAACCACTACCTACTGCCCAGTAGGATTTTCCCCAAACACTTCACTACAACTCTGAGCCAACAACAAAGTTTACAAACTCTTGCAAACCTAAGGATTACCTCTAACCCCTGTAGCAACCAGCCACAGGTTGTTGCGACTGCTTCAAGTTAGTTCTAACTTGAACAATACAACTAGAGTTTACAACCTCTTGCAAAACTAAGGATTAACTTCAACACTTATAGCAATACGCCACAGGCTGTTGCGAGTGCTTCAAATTAACTCTAACTTGAAAGATACAACTCATAAACCTAGTACAATTTACTTCTAGATAAAGCTGAAAGGTACAACTCAAAAGGCCTACTACACTTTGAACTAGAAATAAAGAAAGATACATAAAACTCTTTATGGAGCTGGTTCTTTAATCTGGTTCGTGTAGCTTCAAGATCACACTCTTAAATCTCATAAGAATTGCTCACAAAATGCCTTGCTATTTTGCTCTCAATTCGTGCTTAACTTCAGTATGTGTGCATCACATGTAAAAGAGAATACAACTGATATATATAGAGTTAGTAAATAAAGATTAACTAGAGTTCTAATAATTTACTCTTCCTTGGTGGAAGAGTTTTAGTTATCTTTAACTTCTAAATATTCCCTTATTTTGGATAGAGTTTTCTTCAAGTAAGGAGTCATGCTCCTTATCAAATATGTAACCTTTTCGTTCAAGGATTATCAGAAATAACTACTTATGCCAATCCCTTTCACGTGCATACCTTTTTCGTGATTTTGTCTGTTACCTGTGTATACTGTCCATGGACTTGGTTCATGCATGTGTTCCATTGTCAATAATCAAAACCAAAACCACTCAGGTCAACAAATTCTCCCTTTTTGATGATGACAAACTTTGTGCTTTTCAAAAGCATGGAACCTGTTTCAACTCAGCTCAACATCAAACATAATGCCAGAACACTTTTCATTTAAAGTCACAAATTATCAAGGACCAGTTTCATTAGGTTATAAACATCACAGTCCAAAGAAAAAGCACACCTTATCTTTCCCTTTTTGGCATCTTCGAAAAGTTGCATAATTTAGTTAAGTAACCAGATTTTAGTAGATATCACTCATGGCCACTGGGGCTACTTCAAATGCAATCATGAATTCAATTTTCTCTTATCAATCTAAAGATATTATCTATCTAAGAAATATCAACAAACAATTAGAGCAAAGGCAGTGAATATTATTGATAAGATTCTCCCACAAAGCATAAAAAAAATACTGAACCATGAGCAAAAAAGCAAACAAAAATCTCCCACTTGGGTAACAGTTACAAACTAGGCCAAGAAGGGCTTAAGACTGGGAAGGACCAGGTTCTTGGTTCTTGGCCTGAGGCAGCTTCAGCGTATCTTGAAGAATACCATCATTCTTATCATTTTACTTAGCAAGCTCACACTTGAGAGAGTCTTTCTCAGCCTCTACTTCAGCCAATCGTTTCTTCAGCCTTTCAATATCAGCATCCTTAGCCATTTTCTTCCACTATTTGAGCCTCCTTGCTCCTTTTGGCAGGCCTAGTTCTTTTAGACACAATTGAGCCCTCGATCTCAAACCCTGTTCTCGAGAATTCTTTTGAGAAGTCTTTCTATTTTTGGCACTAGATATGGGTACTTCCACATCCTCATATTCATCTTCAAGAATCAAGTTCATCTCCTCAATCTGAACTACTCCACTTGGCTTACCAGCCTTTTCTTTTTCTTTCCAAGCGACTTTCTTGGCATTCTTAGCTAAGGCCCTTTTTACATTGGCCTTACTCTGCTTCTTCTGGATCCTTGTAGTTCTTCCTCTTGTGGGAGGAGTTGCTACAGGGATAGAAGGGGCACTCTTTCTCTTAGTGCCACCCATGCTCTTTCTGCTCTTCTTTTTTTGATTGTAACTATTTGACATATTTTGCACCAGATCGAGACTCTTGTCTATTTTAGCAAGAGAATGAACTGGTTTATGAAACTGTTTCCTTAACCTAACCAGCCCATCTGCTGCTCTTTTATCACCAGAACCATCACCTATGTCCCGTGATTCTATCCTCATACTTTCATTCACAGTCTCATCATTATCACTAATCTCTTCACTTAATACAATCATTGCTCAAGCTTCTTCAGTCATACCAACAAGAGTGGGTGAAGGAGATACAACCACACTTTCTTCTCTCTTTCCCCTAACATCTACTTAAATACCCTTGCTCTCTTTTTATTTTTATTTTTTATTTTTATCACCAATGTCTTCAATAACAAGAATTCCCTTTTCAATACCAGCAATAGACCCAGCCAAAACAAATTGATTCTCAAGATTTTTTGTAATTTCAGAACCAAACTCAGAGGTGGGAAACTTAGAGGTTACCTGTACAGTTTCAGAAAAAAATGGTTCTTCCTCCTCCGTCGCAGACCAAATCATTAGAATTTTGTGGTTCTTATGCTTGACTGGCTTGTAGCTTCTCATTTAATTTCTTTGCTTGTTCTTTGCTTGCTACTGTTTTTCATGCAATCATTTTGATATGTGTTTTTCTTGGGGGTTTGGGTGGTTGAAAGTGTAGGTGAAGGTTCTTTGGGTGGTGAGGAAGGGTTTTCAGAGTTTTTGGGATAATCATGGGTGTTGCCATTTGATCAGTTCAGAAACTTGAGATAAATAGAGAGAGTTTTGAGGTTTTGGAGATTTTGATCTTTCAAAACAATTGAGATAAGAGGGTAAGGTCAGATCAATTTAAAGAAGGAAAAAGTTGAGTGTGTAACAATATCTTTTTGGAGGTTAGAAGCCCTTTCATCTTGGGAGTTTCAGTTTGAAGAGACGTCGAACTCTTCCCCAAAAATCTCGGCAATTATGGTGTGTGGGTCTCTTCGTGAACTGGTTCGTTTGGAACTGATTGGTTCAAAAGTAGTTAGGGATGAAGTGGGACTCTTTTAATATCATGATCCATATGCAGTTATTTCAAATTATGCGTAGTGTAGAATACATACCTTATAAGCTCGATGAACCAGGTTCTTAACTGAAAGTTCTCTTGTGTAAGACTGATTTTGTTCAAGAAAAGAAAGATAATATCATTAGACATCAGTGAGATATTTTAGCACATGGCACAAGAGTATACTAATAAAAGTATGAGACTGAGCAATATCTAATCTAATTATTCACAAAATTCATAAATTATCTAACCAATCATTGAGTTAGAACTAGTTTCTTTTAGGTGGTCTTAATCATCCCTAATTCTAACCTGTTCCTTTCAAAGTGATCCCTACTCAAAGCTTTTGTGAAGATGTCAGAAATTTCCTTATCAGTAGCACAAAATTTCACAGTGATCAAACACTTCTCAAAATTATCCCTTTTAAAATGATGCCTAACATCTATGTGCTTAGTTCTTTTGTGATAGACCGGGTTCTAGGTCATACTGATTGAACTAGTATTGTCACAAAAATATGGATACATTCTACATCAATTTCAAAGTTCATTAATTTCTCTTCAATCTATAATAATTGAGCACAACATGAGGCAACGTCCACATACTCAGCTTCAGCAGCAGATAAGGTCACAAAATTTGCTTTCTGGTGCCCCAAGATATAAGACACGTGCCAAGAAAATGTGACATACCTGAAGTGATTTTTCTATCCACTAGAAAACTTGCATAATAAACGATAGCATATCCCACTAAATCAAAATTACTGCTTTTTGGATACCATAGACAAAAATGAGTTGTGTTTTTTAAGTATCTCAAGATTCTCTTAACAACCTTGAAGTGGAAGCTCTTTAGATTTTCCTGAAATATAGTACAAAGGCATGCACAAGAAATAATGTAAGTTCTATTAGCAGTGAGATATAACAAAGATCCAATTATTTTTCTATACATTTTCTGATCATCATATGAACCAGGTTCATCCAAATCCAATTATGTGGATATTGCAATATGAGTGTCAATTTATTTGGATGTTCTTTCCTTGTTTTGTTGCTGAGGACTATGTTCATGGACAGTTTCCCTCGAGGTTTGAGGATCAGTTCCTCTCTATTCAGTTCCCCCTGTCAGGTTGCCCAGGGTTGAAGGACCTGTTCCATCACATGTTCCTTCATGTGCTGCACCTTCAGGCTGGACTGTGGTTTCATTTGAGTTTCTTACCAGCCCAATTGCTTCATCATCATGTTCCTACCTCTCATAAAGAATGTTAGTTTTATCAAAAACCACATATACACTTTTCTCTACACACATAGTTCTTTTGTTATGAATCTTATAAGTTTTACTACAACAACAACAACAACAACAACCCAGTATAATCCCACTAGTGGGGTCTGGGGAGGGTAGTGTGTACGCAGACCTTACCCCTACCCTGGGGTAGAGAGGCTGTTTCCAAAATGACCCTCGGCATCCTTCCCTCCAAGAACTCCCCACCTTGCTCTTGGGGTGACTCGAACTCACAACCTCTTGGTTGGAAGTGGAGGGTGCTTACCATCAGAGCAACCCACCTTGTCTAATCTTATAAGTTTTACTATGTGAAGAATATCCCAAGAATACTCTCTCATTACTTTTGGAATCAAACTTACCTTGGGAGTCCTTTCCATTATTGTGCACAAAGCACTTGCATCCAAATGCCATAAAGTGAGATATATTTGGCTTTCTCCCTTTAAGTAACTCGTAGGGAGTCTTCTTAACAAGAGGTCTAGTCATGCACCTATTTATGATGTAGCATGCAGTATTCACAGCCTCTTCCTAGAAGCTATGAGGCAATTTACTAGCAAGTAGCATAGTCCTAGACATTTTCTTCAATGTCCTATTCTTTCTTTTAACTACTCCATTTTGTCGTGGAGTTCTAGGAGCAGAAAAATTATGATCTATGCCATGCTCATCACAAAATTCAGAAAATTTAGCATTCTCAAATTCAGTACCATGATCAGACCTAATTGACGCAAGTTGATTACCTAGTTGTTTCTGAGTTTTTCTAACAAATGAAGTGAACATGTCAAATGCTTCATCTTTAGATGTTAAAAAATAGTGCCCAAGTAAACCTAGAGTAATCAACAAGCATCATAACATATATCTTACCACCTCTACTCAATGTTCTCATTGGTCCACATAGATCCATATGGACCAGTTCCATCGTCCTGGTAGTACTTACCATTTTATTGCTTTTAAAAGAGAATCTTACATGTTTCCTCCTTGCACAAACCTCACAAACTTTATCTTCCTTGAACTTAATGTTAGGCAGCCCTATCACCAAGTCCTTGGAGACTAGTTTGTTAAGTTGGCTTAGACTGGCATGTCCAAGTTTCTTGTGCCAAAGGAGGGGATCATTGTCTAACACACTTAAGAAAGCGAGTTCATTATGTGAAAGTGTGGATAGATCCACCACATCTATGTTATTCACTCTTTTTTCCTGCAATACTACCTTGTCAGTGGTAAGATTTATCACAAAGCATTTTGTACAGGTGAATACTACTATGTTACCTCTATTACACAGTTGTGATACACTTATTTAGACTATACTTCAGTCCATCTATCAAGTAGACATTCTCAATAGAGTGAGAATCAATCTTACCTACCTTTCCAACCCCAATGATCTCACCTTTCTTTCCATTTCCAAAGGAGACATTACCCCCTTTAAGGTCTTCAAGTGAAAGGAACTGGTTCTTGCTTCTTGTCATGTGCTTTGAGCAACCACTATCCATGTACCATATTTGGTTGTTCCCCTTCACTGGGACCTGCGAAAAGAAATAACGAGTTAGTATTAGGAACCCAAACTAGTTTGGGTCCTTTTCTATAGGCGAAAGGATAAATCGAGTTCTTTTAAGGATAAATCAAGTTCTTTTTAGCCCAACTTGGCAGCCTATTTTTCCCTAAAACAAAATTTTTGTTCTTTTGATCAGCCTTTTCTTTTGCTGTGCAATCACTCTTGTAGTGACTAGTGTTTCCACAGTGTGTGCAAATCTTATTCTCAGGGAGTGTGAGGTACTTGCTTTTGGCATCCCATTTAGGTGCAGAGTTCCCAAAGCCAAATCCCTTTCTGGTGCTACTATGATGTTTTTGTAGCCATGAAAGTGCATCAGAGGACCTGTTCCATTTACATGTTTTATCTAGCTCGTGCTTAGCCTTAGTCAAGCCCTCTTTCAAGGTTCTTACCAGTTCATCCCTTTAATATAGCTCATCTATTACCTTTCCTAAATCCTTTTCTAGCTAAAGTTGTGTGTCACTAGCTATTTCTTTACCTGCTCTTAACTTCAATTTCAGTTTTTAGATCTAAGTTCTAGAACAGACGTGTCAAGTACATGAACCTGGTTCTTCAACACGGCATTTTCATTTTCAGTTTCACAAGCCCTAAGTTCCAGGTTTTTGCACTTTGCTTTCAAAATGACACACTCATTTGACAACTGTTCTTTTTTACAACTTATATTCTTAGATTCATAAATTAAATTTAGCAACAGTTCTGATAATCTATCTTTAAAAAGGAATTTAATTTTATCCTTTAGGTCCAGAAAACTTATCTTATATTCTTCATCAGGTTCTTTTTCAGATTCTTGAATTGCTATAAGAGCTCGTTCATCATCATCATCATTATCATTTATGTCCTCATCTAAATTGTCTTCCTAAGCAGCAACCATTGCTTATATGGCCCTTTGTTATATTTCTTCTTATCCCGAACGTGTTCCTTATTTCTGTTTCTTCTTTTAAATCTCTTCTTTTTCCACTCGACTTCCCACATAGGATAGTTCTTGATCATGTGGGTTTTTTTACCACATTTGAAGCATTCATCAGTCATCTGCAAGTGATCTTTTCTCCTCTGCTTCCACAACGAATAGTAGTGATCATTGGATAGTGCTGGCCTAGTGATGGATTACTCTTTACAGATTCTAGGTCAGCACTCATCTTGATTTTTTTCTAAGGTGTTTCCTCTTCAAGGATAACCTGCTCTGATACCAATTGATGTTTTATACTTTAATACCACACAAGAGGGGGTGATTTGTGTGGTATCTAATTTTTCGCGTGCACAGATTGTAGAAGGACCTGGTTCTTCGATGTGTTCCTTATACTACTGTTGCGGAATAATACATGCAGAAAGTAAAGAACACTAGTATTTTTACGTGAAAAACACCCGACTCAATAGGTGAAAAAACCACGACCTACTACTCAATAGAATTTTTCCAAACACCTCACTACAACTCTGAGCCAACAACAAAGTTTACAAACTCTTACAAATCTAAGGATTACCTCTAACCCTTGTAGCAACCAGCCACAGGCTGTTGCGACTGCTTCAAATTAATTCTAACTTGAACAATACAACTAGAGTTTACAACCTCTTGTAAAAGTAAGGATTAACTCTAACCCTTATAGCAACACGCCACAGGCTGTTGCGACTGCTTCAAGTTAACTCTAACTTGAAAGATACAACTCAGGCACCTAGTACAATTTGCTTCTAGATAAAGTTGAAAGGTACAACTCAAAAGGCCTACTACACTTTGAACTAGAAATAAAGAAAGACACATAAAACTCTTTATGGAGCTGGTTCTTCAATCTGGTTCATGTAGCTTCAAGATCGCACTCTTAAATCTCATAATAATTACTCACAAAATACCTTGCTATTTCGCTCTCAATTCATGCTTAACTTCAGTAAGTGTGCATCACCTGTAAAAGAGAATACAACTAATATATATATAGAGTTAGTAAATAAAGATTAACTAGAGTTCTAATGCTTTACTCTTCCTTGGTGGAAGAGTTTTAGTTATCTTCAACTTCTAACTATTCCTTTATCTTGGATAGAATTCTCTTTAAGTAAGGAGTCGTGATCCTTATCAAATATGCAACTTTTTTGTTCAGGGATTATCAGAAATAACCACTTATACTAATCTCTTTCACGTGCATGCCTTTTCTTTGATTCTGTCTGTTACGTGTGTACACTGTCAATGGAGTTCATGCATGTGTTCCTTTGTCAATCATCAAAACCAAACCGCTCAGGTCAACATAGACAAAATAAGTAAAGAAGGCAGAGCTACAATATTAGATGTGGATTTAGACGAACACAATAGTTTTTACTTAATTATTGAATATGTATAATTATTTAGTTGAAACCAATAATTAAAACAAGCTATGAGTTCGATCGCAATTCAAAACTCATATACTTCAAATCCTGAATGGATCACATTATGTATTTGTTTCTTTCAACTTGGCTAAATGCGTTGTTTGGGCCTTGTTCCATAGATCAATATGAGGTATTGTGAATATAACAGACATTCAACACTTTGGAATCGAGAAATATGCATGACTTTTGTGCTGGCTTAAGCTGAATCTTGGTTTAAATCCTTTCAAAGGAATTTTCGGGCCAGTTGGTTTTGCTTACAAAAGATAACAATCAATAGAGACGATTACATTACACAATATACTGTAAAGCTTATAAAGAGTTCAGAATATCTGCTTCACTTAAACTGGGCCTCAAAACTGAGAGTCATGACACAAGGGCTTCCTTTCTTTCTTCTGGCTTTGATTGGAAAGTATTCCAAAGTGCAAGGTTCATGTTCTCTTTTCCTATTATTTCCTGTTTGCATTTTGGTTTTCTTTTGGGGAGTTGAGAAACTCAGAATATAAAAGGGGATCTTGAAATAAAAATAAATTCTCCTCTGCTTTTATTTCCCCCGTTGTTTCGTTCCTAATTGTTAACTCCTACCGTGTAAGCTTGCTCACATTGTCGTTCTCAAGCACGGACAGAGGAGAGAAGAATTGTTGTAGGCTGGTAATCAACATAAAACTTATCAATTCAGGATGACCGACCACGACTTATTTGGGACTGAGATGTTGTTGTTGGTTGTTTCTTTCCTAATTGACCACACCCCATTATAATATTCTCTTTTAGTGTAATTTTATTATTTGTTGTTTGATTTATCGTCGTCATTTGTTATTAGTTTCTGCCTGATGCATTGTTATTTGTATCCCAACAGATTAACATGTCTGTCTAAGGCTGGCAAGTGGGCCGGTCCAGGCCCGGGACCGGCCTGGGACCGCGGGCCAAACCGGCCAAAC
>AWOL01S0002755.1:0-30706 GCA_000715115.1 Nicotiana otophora
TTCCAACACACGGAAAGTTCCAGCATAATATACTGGAAGTTCATACACATGTACTCCAATCTCAAGTATACTATGCTGGAACTTTCCGTGTGTTGGAAGTTCATACACAGGTGCATCAATCTCCAGTATATTATGCTGGAACTTTCCGTGTGCTGGAAGTTCATACACAGGTGCATCAATCTCCAGTATATTATGCTGGAACTTTCCGTGTTGCAGCAAATAGTGGCTATTTTTTAATGACTTTATAAACGCTGGCTATTTTTCAATTATCAGCCCGAAAACTGACTAGCCCGTACTATTTTTAGGTTGTTGGCAAGTGAGCTTATCACTCACCATTAAGCCACTCAGGATTAAATCACGAGACTTGGTTTATTTTTAATTTAGCATTTGAAATTGACTCTTTTACAAAGTTAATCATACCACGAACCACACTTTTTCATAAACTGTGACCCTTGTGATTTATGAATAATAACTAGATGGTCACAAAATAATGACGAGGTAGGATTAAATATTGAGAAACATGGCCAGAAATGTAAGGCTGCTTATCTGCAGAGGAATTGAGTAGTTAAGAAGGCAACTCGCTTGGGGGGAGGAGAGGTAGGAACCAACAACAACAACAACCCAGTATAATCCCACTAATGGGGTCTGGGGAGGGTAGTGTGTACGCAGACCTTACCCCTACCCTGGGGTAGAGAGGAGAGGTAGGAACCAACAACAACAACAACCCAGTATAATCCCACTAATGGGGTCTGGGGAGGGTAGTGTGTACGCAGACCTTACCCCTACCCTGGGGTAGAGAGGAGAGGTAGGAACCAACAACAACAACAACCCAGTATAATCCCACTAATGGGGTCTGGGGAGGGTAGTGTGTACGCAGACCTTACCCCTACCCTGGGGTAGAGAGGAGAGGTAGGAACCATTTTACAAATTTCATTAGAGACGAGAGCAGCAAAAGGCCTATTTTTAACTATGCTAAAGATTCACAACATCTATTAGTAACAGCTAACAGAAGGATATGAGCGGAGAGCCTTTAGCGGAAATACAACCGTCCGTAAAGGACTGGTTTACTGCTTGATCTACATGTCAAAGTTGCATCTCGCGATAAAGTTAAACGATTTTAGCAACCTAGCAAGCTGCAGGAAATAAGTATATTAATTGAGATGCCATTAGTATTCAGAATCAGGAAATGAGCAATATTCCACATTGGATACAGGAAACTTGTAGGTAAACATCTGGTTTCCGCTACAACAAGATGAAATTATTGAAGTATACTATAACTAGTGACAGAGAGAGAGAGAGAGAGAGAGAGAGAGAGAGAGAGAGAGAGAGAGAGAGAGAGAAAGAGATGATATTACCTGCATAGAATAATCCAGGAAGGTTTTTCTACATTTTGTCAAAAGTATGTAGGACTGAATCACAGTTATGCCCATACAATGGAAATGCTTTACTCCAGTATAGATGACTACGATTAAAGAAATAGTCAGCTTTGCAGAATCTCAACCTTTTCAAACCAAAGCCTACATATGCTGAATTAGATCAGCTATATACTAGGAATTCACGTACTTCACATATGTTGACTCTCCCTCAGCACCCAACAGCTGCTTAAGGTCAGAAGTTACTATCTCTTTCAGCTCAGTCCTGTGAATACAGGAATATAGCAATTTTACATGCTGAAACATCATCATTAACGTATAGTAGGAATAAAGTATAGCAGATTACCACAAAATTGAAAAAGTTTAGAAACCTTGAGGCTTTTGCGAGTTCTCTATTTCGGCTTCCACCAACAAAAGTAGTATAGAGATAAACATTGTTGGGTGCCCGATCAGGAAACATCATAGAAGAGAAGAGGGTGCCTGCATGCAGTAATACACCCGGTTGCCATTCAAACCAAGCGCGACACAAGAGTTGATCCCGAAGCGGTTCAAGATGCTAGACGTGCCAAAATATGATGAGACTTCAGATCCTCAGGAGTATATCACCACCTATACAATGGCAGTGAAAGGAAATGACTTAGCTCCGCACAAGATTGAATCCGTCTTGTTGAAGAAGTTCGGGGAGACCCTCATGAAAGGGGACCTAACGTGGTATTTAATTTTACCCGAGCACTCAATAGATTCCTTCGAGATGCTCGCGAATTTTTTTATCAAGGCCCAGCATTAACCAAGGGTCGGGACAGAGAAAAGAATAAGGAAAAGTTGAAGGATGATTTAGACGCAGACCGACGGTCTTCCAGAGGTCGGGTTTTACCCTACGAAAGGGCCAAAGGACGCGATAGAGGTTTCCGGTCAGCGTCCAGAGGTCGGGACTCGTAATGGATCTTTTTAATTAATTAGGAGATATTTAGAATTGGCCAACAAGTTGATGATACGTGTCCCTCCGTTTAAATGAGAGATATATTTGAACTCATAGTATGACTATATGGATATAAATAACCCAATAATATAACGAGGGGTATTCTTAGACAATTTTCGAAAGTATAAGAATATATTTGGATTTTTGCCGTAGTAATAATAATAATAATAATAATCCATCAAAAAAGGATTAATCTTTGCTGGGAATTGAGTCACCAAATTGGTGTTGCAGCGTGCAACATTCTCGCACAATGTACTGCTAACTATAAAGAAAGGATAAAATATAGAATATTTTAGTCTTAACCATAATTTAGGGATTGTTTAGTCTAAATAAATCTCAACCCTTAGATTTGAAAGTGGACAAATGTCATTACATTAGATGTACACCGGTAAAAATGGAGGGATACTATACTGGAGATGAGCCAAATCCTATATTTTCATATTGTCAATTTTAGTAATTTAATTATAGTAGTATTTATATATATAGTATACAGCAAGCAATAATGCTTAATTGACAGATGTCCATTATACTAATAGAATTTTACTTTTTATTCAGCTCATATACCGGAAGAACTAAAGGCTCTTGCAGAGGTTTCGATCCCTGACATCGCGATATTCCAATAGGCAGTGGTCAAATGCACCGATAGGAAGAGAAAATAATGATAAGGGTTCGTTTGGTATGGTTGAAATAGGATGTTAGTAATGCTAGTACTAATTGGGATATTATTTTGAGATACTGTTTCCATTGTTTTGTCGTATTATTCACATTAATGAATGAAATCATGGATTGTGTGTATTATCGACATGCGTTGTTTGTGGGTTTCAGAATGGAATCATGAATATAAATTATTTTGTACTAAAAGTGATCTTTGTGCTTATTTTTATACGCTTAAATTGACACTCGCATTAAATTGATTTTGTAGTACTTTACTGATTTATTTAAAGTATTGTTTTCTACTCCGATTGTCTAGTACCTTTCCTTATTCTGATTATTGATATTGTTTTTTCCATTTATTTTCTGATTCTTAGGTTGCTAACATTGTCTTCTTGACGTATGTGATTGTTATTGTTTCACTGCCTCTTTTTCATCTCCTTGTGCCGAGGGTCTTTCGGAAATTATCTCTCTACCCTGCGGGATAGGGGTAAGGTCTGTATACACACTGACCTCCTTAGACCCCACACGTGGAATTATACTGGGTTGTTGTTGTTGTTACTGATTTATTTAAAGCTTTATGTCTTTTTGGGGGGAGGAGATATTTATTTTTACATGTAACATATCTGAAAATAACACAAAAGAGATCTAAAAACGTCATTCTCTTTTATTAAAATTATATAAGTGGACATAGGACATCATTTCCTCAACACCATATTTGTAAAACAACAAATGTAACATTAGAAAAGCAAAACTTCGTAAAGATTTTTTTGTTACTATAAAATATGAAATTTATTTACCAAAATTGTCCTAATTTTATATATTACCCTCCCTAAACAAAGTTTCTTTACACTTTATATATAATTCATTATTAGTGTCTTAAATTAGGAGATTCAATTATATTTTTTTCCTTTTTTCTCTCTTCTCTTCTTTCCCTATTTTCAGTCGTTTCTCTCTATGTACAATCCATTATTAGTGCCTCAAAATCAGGAGAATTGGTTACACTCTTTTGAAATATAGTTGTATACGGTCGAATTAGATTTCGGCCTTCCTACGTTCGATCGAGTTCGAGTGGCAAAAAATCGAAATGGGATTTTGGGAGTGAGCTCCGAAGCCAATACAAACGAGCCTCGAGTCCGAAGACTGCTCGAGGAGTCGGCTCGATAATCTTATCGAGCCCGTGACCAAATCGATCCACAAGGTATTGTTTCGAGGTCAGAAATGCACCACGCCCATCCCGAAAGTCGAACTCAAGCCAAGACCGAAGGGCTCGACCCAGTAACGAGTTCGAGCCAGTATCGAGCCCACAGACAAGAGTCGTTACAACCACACCAAGAGAGAGAATCTTGGCGGGAATCGAGGAAGAGACAAATCATCATGGGTCCTCCACTATATGCTTTATTTTATTATTTTTTGTTATAAATAAAGTAATGACCTTCTATTATAAAAGTGGAGGATTCTTGTAAGCCAGACATACACTGAATAGATTGGAATAAAAGATCTTTTCTCATATACAAAAATATCTCCTTGTGCTTGTTTTACTTCATCTTACTCATTCTTTCTATTCATCATTCCCATTCTCATAGTCAAGAATACTCGTATTTCTATCTTTGTATCAAAGGGTATCATGTATCCTTAGAACCGTATATAAATTTAACGTTATCTGATTTTTCGGGTAAACAGTTTAGCGCCCACCGTGGGGCTAAGGATAACAGTGATTATTTGATATAAATCCGCAGTACACACCAGTTTACAACTTCAAATCAGCAATGGCTTTACCTATCGATTATGAAGCCGGCCTTCAAGATGAAAACAACAACTTGGCACCTGGGCCAGAAGGCCACTTGACGATGGCATTGAGGCTCAAATCGAAGTACCCGAAATTTGAGTCGAAGTACCGTTGAATGTCAATTCGCAAATAGCTCTGGAGGCGAATCAGCGTTCCGAACCGGAAAAAAGCATTCAGGACGGTACTCGATCCGTAGCCCGAGACACCCATAACGCGGGGGAAATCGAAGCTAGCTTACGTATGATCTTCGAGATGCTACAAGCCCAACAAGTAGCAATAGCCCAGTTACAGAGCCAAACTCATATACAAAGCAGGTCGGATTCCAATTCGCTTCGGGAAATTAACCCCAGAACTGAGCCCGCCATAGTGAAATCAAACGAGCAAGAATTGGGGACCACTCCCAAAATTACTAAATTGCTCGAGGAACTCACAAAATGAGTCGAAGCCAACGACAAGAGAGTGGAAACATACAATACCAGGGTCGATCAAATCCCGGAGGCTCCACCAATGATAAAAGGGCTTGATTCGAAAACATTCATACAAAAGCCTTTTCCCTCGAGTGCGGCCCCAAAACCAATCCCCAAAAAATTCCGTATGCCCGAAATTCCCAAATATAACGGTACGACCAATCCTAATAAACATGTCACCTCTTACATATATGCCATCAAAGGTAACGATTTGGAGGACGATGAGATCGAATTCGTGTTGTTGAAAAAATTCGTGGAAACCCTCTCGAAGGGAGCAATGATCTTCTATCACAATTTACCACCAAATACCATCGATTCTTTTGCCATGTTAGCAGATTCGTTCGTAAAGGCACATACTGGTGCCATAAAGGTTGCAACAAGGAAATAAGACCTCTTCAAAGTAAAGCAAAGGGGTAATGAAATGCTGAGGGAATTCGTATCCCGATTTTAAATGGAACGCATGGAATTGCCACCGGTCACAGACGATTGGGTCGTACAAGCTTTCACCCAAGGGTTGAACGAGCTAAGTTCGACAGCATCACATCGGCTGAAATAAAATTTGATCGAGTATCTAGCAATATCTTGGGCAGATATACACAACCGATATCAATCAAAAATTAGGGTCGAGGATGACCAGTTGGGAGCTCCGTATGGACCCGTGCATCAGAACAGGACAGCTACTAAAAACCAAAGGGAGATCGACAGAGAACAAAGGTGGAACAGAGACCGATATCAACCGTACATCGCAGATCGGATGAACAACGATTCAGCACGCAATACAGTTCGGAACAATCGAAGGATTGATCGAGGGAAAAATTCTCGGGGATTTATGAGCAAGAGCGGCTTTGATAAATATGTCGATCATATAGAAGCACCTCGGTTATCAGAGTATAACTTTAGCGTTGGTGCACCCGCCATCGTGTCGACTATCGGCCGCATCAAAGACACTAAATGGCCTCGACCCATGCAGACCGATCCTGCCCAAAGGAATCCCAATCAAATGTGCGAATATCATGGCACCCATAGCCACAGAACGAAAGATTGCAGGCAACTAAAAAGGAAGTAGCCCGCTTATTTAACAAAAGGCACCTTCGGGAAATTTCTGAGTGATAGGGCGAAGAACCATTTTAAAACAGGGATTTTGGCAAGCAAAACGAGCAAGAAGAACCGCAGCATGTCATTCACATGATCATCGGCGGCGTCGATACCCCTCAGGGACCAGTGCTTAAACGCACTAAAACATCAATTGTGAGGGAAAAGCGATCTCGGACTCAAGATTACGCACCCATAGGGACTTTGTCCTTCGATGATGAAGATGCAAAAGGAGTCATCCAACCTCATAACGATGCACTGGTAATATCCATACTCATGAATAAAACTAAAATTAAGCGTGTGTTAATCGATCCAGGTAGCTCGGCCAACATCATCAGATTGAAGGTCGTAGAACAGCTCGCCCTGCAGGACCAGATCGTACCCGCAACTCTGGTTCTAAACGAATTCAATATGGCATGTGAAACCACCAAAGGCGAGATAATACTTCCAATAAACGTGGCCAGAACCATCCAGAAAACAAAATTCCACATGATCGAAGGTGATATGAGATACAACGCCCTTTTCGGAAGGCCATGGATCCACAACAAGAGAGTTGTACTTTCGACCCTACACCAGGTCCTCAAATTCCCAACATCGGGAGATGTCAAAACAGTGTACGGTAAACAACCGGCCGCTAAAGAAATGTTCGTCGTCGAGGAAGTGAAATCAATGTCCTCACCTTCACCGATAAAAGGATCGGGCTCAGAAGGAGAATGGGACACCAAATAGCAATCACAGATGTCGGCTTCGACCCAGCCAAATAAACAGAAGATCGAAGAAGATGATGATCAAAGGGTCCCTCGATCTTTCATGATTCCCGATGACTCTGATGCCACCAAATCAACAATTGAGAAACTAGAGCAAGTCACATTAATCGAGCACTGGCCCGAGCAAAAAGTATACTTGGGAACGGAGTTGAGCCCCCAGGAAAAAACTTCTTCAATTTCTTATCGATAACATTGATTGTTTTGCCTGGTCCCATTTAGATATAACAGGGATCCCACCAGACATAACGACACATCGGCTAAGCTTGGACCCTAGGCTCAGACCGGTGAAGCAAAAGAGAAGACCCCAATCCGAGGGAAAGCACTCATTCATAAAGGGCGAGGTAACCAAACTTCTCAAGATAGGGTCCATTCGGGAGGTGAAATATCCTGAATGGTTAGCCAACGTAGTTGTAGTGCCTAAAAAGGGAACAAACTCAGAATGTGTGTGGACTATAAGGATTTGAACAAAACATGCCCCAAAGATTCCTTTTCGCTGCCCAACATCGATCGCATGATCGATGCCACGGCCGGCCCCGAGATCGTCACTTTTCTCGATGCCTATTCCGGGTATAATCAAATCCAGATAAACCCGGAGGACCAGGAAAAGACTTCATTTGTCACCAAATATGGAACATATTGTTACAATATATTGCCCTTCGGGCTAAACAATGCAGGAGCTACTTACCAACACCTAGTAAATAAAATGTTCGAAGAGCAAATAGGTAAATCAATGGAAGTTTATATTGATGACATACTAGTTAAGTCCCTGTGCGCAGAGGACCATTTGACCCATTTTCAGGAAACGTTTGAGATTTTGAGAAAATACAACATGAAGCTCAACCCCGAAAAATATGCTTTCGGGGTCGGTTCGGGCAAGTTCCTCAGCTTCATGGTATCGAATCGGGGAATCGAGATTAACCCCGATAAAATCAAGGCCATCGAAGACATCATCATCGTGGACAGCGTAAAATCTGTACAAAGGCTAACGGGGCTGATTGCAGCCTTAGGCCGATTCATTTCGAGATCATCATATCGAAGTCACAAATTTTTCTCTCTACCCAAAAAGAAGAACAATTTCGCATGGACCCCGAAATGCCAACAAGAATTAGAGGAACTCAAACGATATCTATCGAGCCCACCACTACTTCACACTCCAAAAACAGACGAAAAGCTTTGCTTGTACTTGGCAGTATCGGAAATCGCCATAAGCGGTGTCCTAGTTCGAGAAGAGCAAGGTACGCAATTTCCCGTTTATTATATAAGTCGGACCTTAGGAGAAGCGGAAACTAGATATTCGCACCTAGAAAAATTGGCACTTGCACTGATAAGTGCCTCTAGAAAGTTAAGACCGTACTTTCAATGTCATCCCATATGCGTATTAACCACTTACCCGCTTCGTAATATTTTGCACAAGCCCGAGCTATCAGGCCGATTGGCCAAATGGGCCGTCGAACTCAGTGGGTACGATATCGAATATCAACCCCGTACGGCCATCAAGTCTCAAATTTTAGCAGACTTCGTGGCCGATTTCACGCCAACACTCGTACCCGAAGTCGAAAAAGAACTCCTGTTGAAATCGGGTACATCATCGGGGTATGGATCCTTTTTACGGATGGGGCTTCGAACGTGAAGGGGTCCGGGCTAGGCATAGTTTTGAAACCACCCACGGGTAACACTATTAGGCAATCTATTAAATCTACCAGGTTGACTAACAACGAGGTCGAGTGTGAAGCTATGATTGCAGGTCTCGAGCTAGCTAAAAACTTGGGAGCAGAAGTCATTGAAGCCAATTGTGACTTTTTGCTGGTGGTAAGTCAAGTAAACAAAACCTTCGAAGTTCGAGAAGGTAGAATGCAAAGGTATTTAGACAAACTGCTTGTCACTTTGCACCATTTCAAACAATGGATTTTACGGCATATTCCACAAGAACAAAACAATGAGGCCGATGCACTTGCGAATTTGGGATCGTCGATCGAGGTAGATGACTTGAGCTCGGGGACTGTCGTTCAACTTTCAAGATCGGTAATTGAAGAAGGTCACGCCAAGATATATTCTACAAGCTTAACCTGGGATTGGAGAAATAAGTATATTGAATACTTAAAAAGCGGAAAGCTCCCATCGGACCCTAAAGATTCTAGGGCCCTACGGACTAAAGCTACTCGATTCACGTTGGCTTCGGATGGAACGCGATATCGAAGGACATTCGATGGACCGTTGGCAGTATGCTTGGGTCCGGGAGATACCGATTACATCCTACGGGAAGTGCACGAGGGCACTTGTGGGAATCACTCCGGTGACGATACATTAGTTCAAAAATTAATCAGAGCAAGGTATTATTGGATCGATATGGGCAAAGATGCGAAGGAATTTGTTCGTAAATGTAACAAATGTCAAAGGTTTGCGCAAATGATTCATCAACCCGGAGAGTAACTTCACTCAGTCCTATCCCCATGGATGTTCATGAAATGGGGAATGGATATCTTCGGCCCTCTGTCATCGACCCCAAGTAAAGCCAAATTTATTTTATTTATGACTGACTATTTTTCTAAATGGGTTGAAGCACAAGCGTTCGAGAAAATAAGAGAGAAAGAAGTTATAGACTTTATTTGGGATCATATCGTATGCCGATTCAGGATACCTGCCGAAACAGTATGTGACAATGGGAAACAATTCGTTGGCAGCAAAGTAACAAAATTCTTCGAAGATCACAAAATAAAAAGGATACTATCACCTAGTGGGAACGGACATGCTGAATCAACAAACAAAACTATCTTTCAAAACCTAAAGAAGAGGTTGAACGACGCTAAAGGAAGATGGAGAGAAATCCTACCCGAAGTCCTTTGGGCATATCGGACAATGTCAAAATTCAGTACGGGGGCCACCCCATTCTCCTTAGTATATGGGTCCGAAGCATTGATACCAGTCGAAGTCGGTGAACCCAGTACCAGATTTCGATTCACGATGGAAGAATCAAATAACGAGGCTATGAATACCAGCCTCGAATTATCGGACGAAAGACGAGAAGCTGCTCTCGTCCAATTGGCCGCCCAAAAGCAGCGAATCGAAAGATATTATAATCGAAGAACCAAGCTCCTTCATTTCAAGCCCGGGGACTTAGTGTTAAGAAAAGTCACCATCAATACCCGAAATACGAACGAAGGAAAACTAGGACCAAATTGAAAAGGACCATATCAGGTTCTCGAGAACGTCGGAAAGGGATCGGACAGGCTCGACATTATAAACGGCAAACAGCCGTCAAGCAGTTGGAATGTGTCACATCTAAAATGATACTATTGCTAAGGTACAACCTTTCCATATTCATTTATATTTCAAAACTGACCGCTGCAGAAGTCCGAACAAGAGCTAAGATGGATCCTTCGCTTGAAAGCACGCGTTGCACTCTTTTTCCCTTAGACCGATTTTATCCCAAACGGATTTTTCGGCAAGGTTTTTAATGAGGCAACCAACGATCGTGCTGCACTTACAACAGTATCCGAGGCCTCTGTACAATCGACCTCGAATACTGGGAGGGCATTAGCCCTCAAATATATTAAGTTCTGATGCAAGAAAGTTATTTCGCAACAACGGGATTCCAGTAGGAAAAGTTGTAAGAGCCAAAATGGTCAAAACGAACCATGCTCATGTAGCTGGCCCGAACCCAGACATGAAACATGAACCTGTAACGAGTTCGATCCACAAGGTATTGCTTCGAGGTCAGAAATGCGCCACGCCCATCCCGAAGGTCGAACTCGAGCCAAGACCGAAGGGCTCGACCCAGTAACGAGTTCGAGCCAGTATCGAGCCCACAGACAAGAGTCGTTACAACCATACCAAGAGAGAGAATCTTGGCGGGAATTGAGAAAGAGACAAATCATCATGGGTCCTCCACTATATGTTTTATTTTATTATTTTTTATTATAAATAAAATAATGACCCTCTATTATAAAAGTGGAGGATTCTTGTAAGCCAGACATACACTGAATAGATTGGAACAAAAGATCTTTTCTCATATACAAAGATATCTCCTTGTGCTTGTTTTACTTCATCTTACTCATTCTTTCTGTTCATCATTCTCATTCTCATTGTCAAGAATACTCGCATTGCTATCTTTGTATCAAAAGGTATCACGTATCCTTAGAACCGTACATAAATTTAATGTTATCTGATTTTTCGGGTAAATAATAGTAGGATCGTGTGATGTTTCAGTCCATTCGGCTAACCAATTGGCGAGTTCCAATGAAAGAGTTTGTCTTGAAACATCTTCTAATAAAGCAACAGACACCAAATTCGTCGACCAAATTGCTTCTCAACCTGCTTGGCACCACTGTTTTACTCGAAAGGCAAGAACATCGAGAAACGAAATATTCAACTGACGACGATGTTTTCTTAACTTTTAAAAATCGGAGAGAAGATGTCCCTTAAGTATTTGATACAAATTTGATATATTTACAACAATATATAAACTAAAAATAAATTTATACAACTAATTATATAGTATACAATTTATTTATAATTTATTTATATTTTTCATACATAATATTTACACACCTAAATATAACTACAACATCATACAACTTAAATACAATTTTCATACAAATTTTGTCCAATGTCTTTTTGTATATATTTTGTATATGATTTGTATATATTTTGTGAGTGGTGTGTTCTTCTTCCTCTCTGAAATTCTAATCAAAACTTCCTCTCTTAATACAATTTTGATACATATCAACAACTTTATGTAAAAAAAATATTTATAACTTAAATACAAATTTCATACAATAATTCATATATTATACAAGTATGTTTCAACTTTCACACAACATGCAAATAAAAAATATATATAATTACAACAGAATACAACTAAATACAATTTACATACAACTTTAATACAATTTCGTAAGTATATTGTATGACATATGTTCTTCTTTCTTCTTCTTCTTCTTCTTCGAGTTTCAATCTGAAATTCAGCCAAAATCAAGTCTAATCTTCACCAAACACCCTCAAAATTGAGATATAAACTTAAAAAAAGATTTTCAATTGTTTGGAACAACACCCGATCCAAACAAACAATAGATTTTGAAAACTCAAATTCGAATTCAAAGTTTTGAAGCTTTTTAATGGCTGTCAAAAGTAGAGAATCAAACATCTTCAAAATTTATTGATTGACAATTTCAATTAAAACATCAATTGTGTAACATGAAAGGAAATTGTTAAGTTAAAACTCTATATTGAAAAATCATTGATGAAGTCTCTGGAAAAAAAAAAGAGAGGATAAAAAGCAGAGAAAAACAAAAGAAGAAAATTGGGGAAAAAACAGAGAAGGAGAAAGAGAGAGAGAAATAGAGACGATGAGAGAGAGAGATAGAGCAGGAATGGGAAATAAATATTTCCCTATTCAATTCCTAATATAAAAGGATACTCATTAATACTAATAGTATATAATTGATAAATTGTGTATGTCCATGTAATTAAGTTAAAACTTGATTATGAAGGGTAACAAAGTTTCATATGTAGCATAGAAAGGTAAAAATCTCTTTGTTTAATTAATTTGATAAGCCAATCGCTTTTAATAAATAGTTAAATATTTTCCAAAAGCGCTAGGCAAATTTTAGGCTCGAATATAAGTATATATTTTTTCTCAAAATGTTTCGCTTGGGATATAAGTCTTTATTTAATTAAATTCGAGTAGGCTCTAATTTTAGGTGTGGTACTAATTAAGATTGGGAATGCTCGTCTTGGTTAGTGTAGGCTCGGGATGCTTGTCCTAGTTGAGATTAATAATAGTTTAACAAATAAAAGCAGATATAGCCAAAACACGAAAATCAAATAAGAAAATTGCATCCTCTGAAATTGTTGATGGTTACATTCTCTGTAAAGGTGTGATAGATATGCGTTATAAAGCTCTTTGCTTATGCTCGCAAAAAAATGAAAATTGATATCAGAAAAAGGAAATCGATAACCCTTCCATATTAATATCTTCATCAACCTTTTTTTAAATAACGGAATATTTACATAAATAGCCGGTCGAATTCACTATTTTTTTAAAATTAATATACATAAATTATACAGTCAGACCTCTCTATAACAGTATCTCTATATAACAACACTTCACTATAAAAGTCAAGCTTTTCCGGAACCAATTTTTATGTTATGTTATAATATATATTCTCTATAACAACATTTCGCTATAACATCCAAAAATATTCGAAACAAACGAAGTTATTATACAAAGGTTTGACTGTATATGATTATACATTTATTATACATTTTCAGCAGTAGGGTAGGCAACTATTTTGAATAATTAGCAAAGCGGCAACACACCCCTCTTTCTAGTAATTTATTTGTGGTAAGGTCAAATAATAAGGGGTTTTATCACTTTTAGCCGGCGCTAGAAACTATTTACATTGGTAATCGAAAAAGAATATAAAATTTGTATAATTTTTAAATATAACATACAGAATGTATATATATACAAAAAATATATAAATTTTATACATTTTTCGATTAATATTTTTAGAGCGGCTATACATTGTCATTTTTTCAATAATAAATAATAGCCTATGAATGCATTATGTAGTCTATCAGTTTGTCAACTACATGAAAAGGCGTGGAAAAAGGTATAAACGAAATAAATATCACGCACAATACAAAATCAAACTGATATCTCCCAGACTTTTAGGGCATACTTTTGTTTTCTTAATCCCTAAAGGCAGAGAGAAAATAAATCAGGAAGAAGTGTTCAAACTCTACTGTCTATTCTGTATCTCTGATGCTTCCACTTGTGAGCCACAACTTCTTTTGCACGACGAAAACAATGTTATCGCTCTCCTGCTCGAGATCTGAGGTGGAATCGGCTGATCCAACTGCTTCCCAGTGCAATGCCGATAAATGCTTCTTTACAAAGTCGATAACATGTTGTTTATCACGGATGATAACGAAACCTGTAGGCCTTAGTATGCGATCAATCTCGAGTAACAAGTCCTCGCCACTGCAACCTTTCTTCTCAACGTCAGAGAAGACGGTCCATGCATGGAGCAAATCATAGGTCCTGGGATATGTTGAGAATGCTTCACACCTGCACAAAAGAAGCGTAGGCAACTAATATTACAGATAAATACCTTGACTATGATCATGTTCCACTCAGAAACGGATTTAGAATTTAAGTTCTAAGGGTTCAGCATTTAAGATACTCACTTCAAAATTATGAGTTCATATTTACTATTTGTTGCAATTTTAGTGAACTTCTACACATAAATTTATACATCGCGCCAAAATTACTAGGTTCAGATGAACCAGGTACTGAAAGGCTGTGCATCGCTTCTGGTATTTCCACTGGGGAAAAGATAAGACCAATACTGATGTCAGAGCTCCTCAACCACGAAAAGACTACATCAACTACACAGCTATCTTAGTTTTTCTTTTTGAGAAGACACAGCTACCTTAGTTTTATTAAAATAAAGTTGGATAATGGCAAGAAAAAGTTATTACGCATTTTCGACAATGTCCTAAAGTATGCTGGCATACTGCTTACTAAACAAAAGACTGAGGCGACAGATTTATGCCACAAAATGGACTAGCAGACTACACAATTATACAACGTAAAAAAGATTATCCACTTACCAGTCATGAGTTGTGCCAATCAAGCCTCGGTCATATACAATCTTGAGAGTGTTGGGCCCATCTTTGGGTACGACGTTCATGACCCATACATTTTTGTCCTTCAGAGCAGCGGCAAATGACCCCAAGTTAGCCTTCATATCCATGATATTTCTCAAGGTGTCTGATGAAATCTTTGGACTTAACAGACTCCAATATTGGTCTACTCTCTGCCTCCAAGTTTCCTATTGATAAGCCAAGAATGCAACGAGTTGTTAAGTTTTCAATTCTCTTACTCAATTGCAATGGAGCACTTAAGCTAATGTGCGGAATCAAATGGTACAAGTTGACCAAGATTACTAAAAACTTACCATGTCCTTGTCAAACATTTCATTTGAATACCCAAAATCAGCAAGACGGGGAGGAGGACTAGTTAATCGAGTTGGCCAAGGAGCCAGTCCGCTTCCACCGACTTTGTGGTCATCTGCAAGAGAACATGACAATAAGGAAATAAGTTCTTGAGGAAAACTAACAGTACATTAACTTTAAAGTTTCTTACAAACCCTTCAATAAACAAAAATTTATTTTTTAAATAATTAATGCAACTAAAACTTACTGTTTCATGCATATATTAAAAAGCCTAAGGCAACAGTAATCACATGTGTGCATTCAAGAAAATACTCCAAACATATTCAAAATACATGAAGAAAGAAACATGCAATTACGAGGTTGAGTAAAGAAGATTAGTGACACATATAAGGAGACAACAACTCATTCCTGCAACCAATGCAGGACACTTTAACCCATCGTACGAGCCCAGACATTTGGAGCACGCACATCGTAACATGGCGGCCCAACATTGCACAAACCAAGAATAGGGACGAGTCGTCTTCTGATATCATGTTAAGAAAATAAACCTTGGGTCTAACTCAATCCTAAAAGCTATCTTATTAGGTGAGAATTATCCAAAAACATATAAGGAGACAACATCTAACTCCATTAACCAATTTGGGACAAAACAAAATTAAAATAAAATAAGACAACTTCAAATTGCTTTAGTCTAGACTGAAATGTTCAGAATCACAAACTAGCTCTCGAAATTAGTCAAAAATGGATAATCTAAATCACGGTAGAAAAACAATTTCGAGCACAGAATTCAAGCCAGAATTGGTGTTGAGCAGTTGTGTGAAACTCCTTTGCCAATTTATGCTATTATTTCCAAACTCTTCGGTCATGAAATGAACTTTAGAAAAGCCGACTAAACTAGCTTGCTATTGAGGCATACTTGTGTTACAGTTGTAGTACTAGAAAACATTCGAGAAACCTCTACTCTCGGGAAAAAAGTGTATTTGAACCAAAAAATGGCCTATTAAATATCATATTGCTTTTGCTAAGTTTAACTTTGTATTTTTCTTCCCTTGGATAAAAAGAAGCCGCGTGTCCCTGCCAAAACTTTATTGCCCAATCTCAATTTCACTTGGGCGACACTCAAAGAAAGACAGACAAGAGGCAAGTACTTACGTTCAGAATAAGGTGTTATGCACGGTTCCATATTCACACCCCAAACAGCGTCTGGATCGTCAACAGACCGACAGAGTGGCGGTTGGGTAGCAGGAGGTCTTTCCATGTAACAATCATTGTTTAGAGGCTTTTGCCAAATGACAGTTTGGTTCCTTTTCGCTGCAATTCTCCAGCACATGCGTTCGACAAGTGCACTCATCTCTCTCCATATTCTTAAATCCTCTTCATCCTGTGCATATGCTTCAGGGGATGAGTATGCAAAATAGCCTCCGGGCCTAAGTACCCTATCGAGTTCAAGGAGGAGGATACCATCCCGTTGAAGCCAATCAATCCTACAACGAGAACAGTGAGCAAATTCAAATGACCTGCTTGGATACGGAAGCCTTTTTGTTCCGAGGACACCAAGATATGCGGGAATTCCTCTCTCTAAGGCAAACTGGATTTGATTCTGATGCACATCATTTGGTGCCAATGACATTGCTATGATATCAGAGGATAGAAGATAACCACCAAAGCTGGCCACACCGCAACCCACATCAAAGACTGTGCGGATCCTTCCCTCATTGTTCAAGTTATCGTTTGAAAAGTTCAGCATCTGCAGTTTATCATTTCTTAATGGCTAATTACTTAGTTCTTTTTCGACATTTCTGCAAATATCTGAGAAAGAGAGAAGAAGTCCTTACATTTGCAATCGAAGCAATGTACTTATCCGCTCCATAGTGAAAGTGAGTGCCCCCACCAGGAAATATTATCTTTTCACCCTTAACAACCATCCAATTCTGGTCAGACTTCTCATGTGCAAGGTGCGTATGCGGAATGTTCACTTTCCAAACCTCATCTCTACTTCTTGGCCACTTAATCGGCACCTATAATAAAGGAAAAATAACTACTTGTAAAACTGGAAATATGTCTAGGTTAACTTCACTACAGCAATTCAGCATATTCACCTTGTATCCAGGAGGAGGAGGAATCAGACAATTGAAACGCCTTTCAGGCAACGGGCAATGTCTTTCATAGTGCTCCATCAATGACAAATCCAACTTTAATCTCATTTGATATATGAGATGTCTGTCGAGACACGGAATCAATTCTGAATGGCGATCATCACAAACCTTCAAATTCAAAGCACAACACAAGATTAAGAAGGTAAACAAAGGAAACAACCAAAATGCAGCAAGTCATCCTTTCCTCCAATTAGCCTACATATCGGGCCGTGAAATGAAAAAAGACGACTTACGGGGAAGCTCTTAGGGATGATGCCATCATCACCATCTTCCAGCGCAAACTTCTCATCTTGCCTGCTGAGATCAGAGTTGTCGTCCCCACCCAAATAAGATGATCCCAATTTCCTCAAAGAACGGCTGCCATACTCAAGAGCAGACTCACCACTGCTCTTGGATCCGAAATACATGTACAGGAAAACAACCAAGACTGCCCCAATACCTACAGAAATCCACAAGCGCTTCTTCTGCGCTCCATCTGATCTCCCTCGCATCATTTGGGTAGTTTGTTGACTGTGGGATAAAACTTAACTTTTTTCTTTTCTACTTCAGCTCTTTGAAATCATAATTGTCTAGACAGGGAACAAATTTGAACCAAGTTTCCAAATTTAGGAGATTGAACAATTTAGACTCTTATGAAAAATAGATCTATAACATTGAGGAAGCAACCTGTGATATCAAATGCATGAACCATCAGAACTAATCAAGTAGTGTAGGCCAAAAAAAAAAAAAAAAGTTTAAATCAAGCAGAAAATTGCATAACACATTAAGCTTGGCAGCAGTCTTAGAAAGCTAGTGGAACACATTTTAGCACCACATTCAAAATGCCAACTTTGAAAACAAAATCTGTATTACGAGGATTCCTCATGAGTTGGCAAGTTGCGAGTTTTATGGTGGTTGTGAGCCTACCGCAACCCTCGAACTTTATCTGAGCTTGTGACCCGCAATGTGAGCAAGCTCACACGGGTTCAAAATCAATGTACTAACAAGACTAAATCCTATTAATATTATTATTGCTATATATATAATAATAATTTTGGAAATTTTCACAAGCTAAAGTAATAGGGTCCATAAACTCAAATATCAATCTTAGAAGTTCTGAAATTCAAGCTTTTTTAGTTGCCATTGCATTGTTAAAGAAAGCAGAAAAGTTTTCTTTCTCTCTTTTATAACCGTTGTGATTGGGCGAGCTTGCGCGCACCTCGACTAATTCCATGGGATAACTGCTGCCTCCCACCAACAAAAGAGAACAACAAAGCTTCATTCACTGCATAACTACTTCCAGATTCGATTCGAGTGTGAATCACTTAGTTTTTGCATAACTATGTGTGTAATCAATCATAAGCTATATTATGAACCAAGAGCAAATTATTACTGAAAAAAGTATATATTAACTACCGTAGCATTTACTTTCAAAGTAACACTTTTACTCAGGAATTAACCAGTATCTTCCATACTAAATGATGAATGAAAAGCAAAATTGCATTAAGATATAAAAGCAAAAGTTCATCATTGCCTATGTCAAGATTAGAGCTTAGAAATATAATTATGCCAAAGTCTAAAAACAGAGCCTCTCTTTCTTCTTTTTTTAAGTAAAAACGTAAAAGGATACCTACATGAATCACTTAAACATAATATGAAACACAGATCTGAATGTGGAATCATATACTGAAGAATTTATGATTCACAAACAGAGATCACCAAAAAATAAATTGCATAAATGGGGAATAATTAACTACAGCAAAAAAAAAAAAAAAAAAAAAAAAGGACACCCTTTTAAGTGCTTGAGTTGTTGCATCATTCATTTATATATCAAATAAAATTACTATAATTAGTGCAAAAACGAGCTTTTATATTAAAAAGGCATACAAAAAAAAACAATAATGGGTAAGCAAAATTCAATTAGATCCAAGAAAAAAGCTTACAAGATTGGAGTAGGGATTTGTACAGATCTCAATTTGGAAAAAAAAATGAGAAGGGGACTGTGGAATGAGGAGGGAACCCAAATAAATGTAGAAATGGGTTCCTAGAGATGTGATGAGTGGGAAAAAGGGTATTAAAAAGGGAATATAGTGTGTGTGTGTGTGTGCGTATTTTTTCAGAGGAATAAATGGAGAGAGAGTGACGGTGGATTAGATCTCAGATTTTGTAGTGTGAAAACTTTGGGGAATTCTTTTTGCTAAATTGCCATTTTTGTATATCAAGTGAAAGGCGGAAACTCGAAAACTTTCTATTATAAGAAATGTAAATACTCTATCCGTCTCGTATATTATCCGTAAAAAATAATTGTCTCAAATTATTTGTCATATTAAAAATTTAATACAAAATCGATTATTTTTTTTTTTATCCTTAGTAATAATAATCCTTAAAAACTACAAACACATCAATTATGGATAACTCAATAAAGAAAGATTAAATATTACGACATAATAAGGGTAAAGTAGTCAAAATTCCATCATAATTAATTTTTCTTAAGGCGTGTACAAGAGAATCATGACGGATAATATGGGACGGAGGAAGTATATTTTTTTTTGTATAATTGTGGTGTCCAAATTAAACTGCGCGTTAAATCATGAGACACCTAGAAAAAAATTCATTGTAAGGATTTCCTTATTACATTTATTGATCACCTATATTATATTTTATTAATCTCTCATAAAAATGGACATACAATCCAAAAGATTTTAAGTTATATACATTGTCAGTATAACTTAATTTGTTTCGAGATTAAAAAATTTACATTTTAAAGACGTTTACATGTAAATATCCTTTTTGTTTATATAATAGTATAAAATTCTTCTTAAACTCAATCTAAAAACCTTTATAATGAGTGATACAATGCCGTCGGTGGTTTTCAATTGGGCAGGGTCACCATATCGAGCCAGTCATTCAGTCCAATAAAGTTTTGGGCTGGGGCGGATCTAAAGGTACGAGTATGGGTTTGGGATCTTTACACAAATAGCCGATCATATTTATTGTTTACTTTTTCTAACCATATGCATAGATTATACATTCATTATACACATATAATATATAAATTATGCATACACTATACCTCCACCGGCTATTTTTAGTTTAAACGGTTAAGTGAACGGCTATTTAGGTTAATTCTTCTATGGGTTTCGGGAACCCAATAGCTTTTGGCTAGATCCCATATTTGTATTAAGAAAATCATTCAATGTATAAGAATATTTAGTTGGAACTCACTTCTTTAGTTCGGTTATTATAATATATTAATTTAAAGTCGATTTAGGAACCTATAAACTTAAAATACTGAATTCGCCTCTGCTCAGAAAATATTGGACCTGTTAAAAGGTCCAAGCCTAAGGGAACTCGTAATAATGTCACGGGTTCAAACCGTGAAAACAGCCTCTTGTAGAAATGCAGGGTAAGACTGCATACAATAGACCCTTGTGGTCCGGTCCTTCCCCGGACCCCGCGCATAGCGGGAGCTTAGTGCACTGGGCTGCCCCTTTTTTTAGAAGTTAAAGAAAAATTAACCTAAATAGCCGTTCCTCAGATCACTTAAATTAAAAATAGTCGTCAAATGTATAATATATATCTAATATCTCGAATGTATAACATATATCTATACTATATTAAAAGCACGAACGCTCTTAGCGAAATATCGTTCGCCTTTTTTACCCTTTAAAAATATATTTTATATCGGACAAAATAGTAATTTTTTTATCTTTCTAATATTTAGGACTTCTAAATTAACTAAAATTTTATTTATTATATCTTTCCTTATATCATTATTGCCACTGAATCCTTTCCTTACAATATTTTCCGGCGTGGTGAGTTATTCAATATATATATATATATATATATTGAATAACTCACCACGCCGGAAAATATTGTAAGGAAAGGATTCAGTGGCAATAATGATAAACGAATAGTACAATTAAACTGAGTGTTCAAGCTAAGTGATTTTTTCCAAACAAATTAAAATACTCTTAGTGGAAAGGAAAATTGAAAACGTAGATTTATGGAAATAATCCGCCTATTCTATTTCTTGTTTTTCCTAAATATTAGAAAAGGTATAGTTATAGTTGTGTCATAATTAAATTAAATAATTTAGATAAGGTAAAAATTTAATTAATTTTAAAGTTATTTTCTACAGAATTCAAATAAGGAAAGATATAATAATTAAAATTTTAGTTGATTTAGAAGTCCTAAATATTAGGAAGATAAATAAATTATTATTTTGTCAAATATAAAATATATTTTTAAAAGGTAAAAAAAGGCGAACGACATTATATAAATATTATACAATTGATAAAGAAAATAATATAGCGTTCGAGTAAGAAAAAAGTTCGAAAATAATTCGCATTTTCATACTATCTTAAAAGTATGAAATCTCAACAAATAATTAAGTTTTTGAATTTATAAATTAGCAAAAAAAAAATCAATTCAATATTTTTCAAAATCATTATGTAAGTAAAATTATTTGGCAAGTTGATAAAACTTTTAAGGTACATATTTTTATTTTCACTAGAAAAGCATCGGCCATGAAAGAAATAAGAAAATAGAGCAAAATCAATTATAATATAGTATTAAAAATTAAATTGCTAAACATGCTAAGTTGAAGCATTAAGGATGTAACATAAGACAAAAGATATTCAAAAGAAGTGTCGTTATTATTTTTCTTTCTTTTATATTCATTCCAATAAATGATAATTTCCTATAATTTTTAATACAGTATTATATATTTTTGTAATTCAATATTAGTTACTTAAAACTTTTATCGTTATTTATTAACATTTTTCTACGAGGAGTTCTACCTCATCACTCACAAATTTCTAAAATATCAAAAGATTCAAATTCTTTAATTTATTTTGTTATCTTTGAATAATTGTGGTAAAAGTATTTTTTGTGTTATTTGCTTATAGTGTTTGGCAACAAAGATAATAATAATTTTTATAAGATATTTCACGCCTCATAAATCATACTAAGGGCATATAAAAACTTATGTGGAGTAGGATTTTTTTATTTTATTGAGCTAGCTTGGTGAGATTAAAATTCGTTATTTCAGGAACTTACATTTCTTTATTTAATAACGAAAAATACATTATTTATTTCAAATTCTTTAATTTATTTTGTTATCTTTGAATAATTGTGGTAAAAGTATTTTTTGTGTTATTTGCTTATAGTGTTTGGTAACAAAGATAATAATAATTTTTATAAGATATTTCACGTCTCATAAATCATAATAAGGGCATATAAAAACTTGTGTGGAGTAGGATTTCTTTATTTTATTGAGCTAGCTTGGTGAGATTAAAATTCGTTATTTCAGAAACTTACATTTCTTTATTTAATAACGAAAAATACATTATTTATGTAATTTTTTTTGATACGTGCAGGTACATTCGCAAAGCGCTTACCCTAAAACTAGTATAATCTTAAATATAGTTGAATTGGTTGCAATTACATATGTTAGTTTGAGATTATAGGCATAGATAAGACGTCGTTTCAGTCACTTCGTATAATGTCTCTGCCAATAAAAGTGCATAATAATAATTTAAACAAAAACATCATAATTTGCAAAAGAACTTGTTATTCAATATCGAATTCTTCCACTTGTGTTATTCCGCTCATATTTTTGTAATTGATTGTTCAAGAGGGAATATGTATGTGCTTGTTGATACTGACGATCCCAAGCCAAGGGCGGCTCACCGAAATTGGAGGCCTAAGCCAAAATTTAAGAAGATATGTGAAAATACCATTAGTAATATGATAATGGTTAGACAAATAGACATGATTAATTTGGATAACCAAGAAAATATTATATGCGTAACGACCCGACCGGTCGTTTTAAGTTCTAGCGCGTCGTTCAGCGGTTTGAGGCCTTGAGTAGCTTCACTTCAGGTATTATGACTTGTACGTGTGGTCAGAATTAAATTTCGTGAAGTTCGGAGTTGACTTGGAAAGAAAATTCTAATTTCGGAAGCTTTAAGTTGGAAGACTTGACTAAGGTTTGACTTTTGAGTAAACGACCTTGGAGTAGGGATTTGAAGATTCCAATAGGTTCGTATGATGATTTTGGAATTTGGCGTATGTTGGGGTTGAGTATCGGGCGATCTGGAAGCATTTCGGCGCTTATTATGGAAGGTTGCTATTTTAAAGGTTTAAGAATTTCATAAGTTTGGTTTGAAGTAGATTTTGATGTTATCAATGTCCGTTTGGCGTTCCGAGCCTTGTAATAGGTTCGTACTATGATTTGTGACTTGCACGCAAAGTTTAGCGTCATTCCGAAATGTTTTGATATGATTTGGACGCGTTCGTCGAAGTTTGGAAGTTTGAAAGTTTAAAGAATGATTTTGATCGTTGATTCATCGTTTTGATGTTGTTTGGTATGATTTGAGGCCTCTAGCAGGTTCATTTCATGTTTTGGGACTGGTTGATGTGGTTGGACGGGGTTCTGGGGGCCTCTGGTGTGTTTCGGGGTGGTTTCGGACCAAGTTTGGCTATGTTGTTGTTGCTGGTTTGCTGGTGCTAGTGTTGTTCTTCACGGACGCGAAGGGCCTCACGCGTTCGTGAAGAAGGAAATTTGGAATGTGCCCTTTTGTTCTACACGTTCGCGATAAGGAAGTCGCGTTCGCGAAGGTCTGGGCAGTTGTGCTCCGCGTTCACGATTGATTGGTCGCGTTCGCGTAAGGTAAGCTGGGCCTAGGAGTTTTTTGGCCTACGCGTTCGCGATGGTCAGGCCTGGAAAGGCATCGCATTCACGAGCCTATCTTCGCGAGCGCGAAGGAGGAATTTGGAGCTGAAGCAGGTTGCAAGGGCAGTGTTGCGTTCGCGAAGAATGTCGGACTGAGCAGTGTTCTTTTAAATCGGGAGTTTGGCTCATTTTCACTTCATTTTATCCATGAGAGCCGACTTTAGAGCAATTTTGGAGTGCTATTTTCATCATCTATTATGGGGTAAGTGATTTCTTCACATTGTGAGTTAAATACATAGTTTATATATGAATTTAAGCATGAGAATTTGTAAAAATTTGGGATTTTGGTAGAAAATATAGAAATTGATATTTTTGGATTTTTATCACGAAATTGGACATGGAATTAGGAATAAATTATGTATTTGAGTTAGTGGTATTATGAGTAAAGTTTATCTTCAAGAATTTGCGGGATCCGGGCACGTGGACCCAATGGTTGACTTTATCGACTTTTCGAGCGGAGTTGGAAATTATTGTAAATAAATAAATTATGATGTTAGAGTATATTTTTATTAGTGTTTTCATGATTGTTTGACTAGTTCGGATCGATGGGCTTTCGGTTTGAGATATTAGAGTGGCGTTGGAGCCGGTTATGAAACTTCTGAGCGAGGTAAGTCTCCTGTCTAACCTTGTGAGGGGGAAGCTACCCCCTAGGTCATGTAATTGTTATGTTCTATTAGTTGTGGGTGTTACATACGCACGAGGTAACGAGAGTCCGTATGTAGCTAAAGTATGTTTATGTTCGGGTAGACTTAGGATTTTATCATGTAATATTTGAATTGTTTGGACTTGTTTTTGCTAGCTATATTAATTGAATTTTTAACTGAAATTGATTTAGAAACATATAAATATATTAGGCCGAACTTCATCACCTTGAGTTGTTGCCAAGCTATTTGATAAATATAAGGGAGTATATTTATTATTGTGCCCATGTACTGTATGGTAAGAATGTGCCTCGTAATTCGATAATTTTTTTTCTTTCTTGTGGAGCAGGTCGAACGCCTCGGCAGTATAATAGATGCATCTATGGTTCATGTCACTCGACCCTCGGCAGTGTACACATAATTCTGGATCGGGCCGAACGACCTCAGCATAATCGTGCATTATATCGCTAGTCCGAATATTCACAAGATTATCCTTCTACTGATACTCGGGAATTTATATGGTATTTTCTTATCCGTTCGATACTGGCACTTGATACATATGAGATGTTGAGATAGAATATGAGACTGAGAAATCTATATCTTTAAAAGAAATTTTTGAAAGTTATGTAACTTACAGTTTTATCCCATTATTATTGTAGTGCTTCATATCTGCTTATGATTTATCATATTACTTTATTGGACCTCTAGTAAGTGTCGATGTTGACCCCTCGTCACTACTTCTCCGGGGTTAGTCTAGATACTTACTGGATACGCGTTGATTTACGTACTCATGCTGCACTTCTGCACTAAATGTGCACGATCTGACAGGTTCATTTGGTGATCATCTTGGCGCGTAGGCGCAGCTGTGGAGGAGACTTTATGTGAGCTGCATTTTAGGCTACGCATCGCAGTCCATAGAGTCTCCATCGTACTATTTATTTTATCCTGTCTCATTTACATTCTAGACAAATATTTTATTATTATTGTACTCCTTAGTAAAGGCTCATGCACTTGTGACACCAGGTTTTAGGATATGCTAGTGATGCTTACGGATTTATATATTATTACTGCCTTTCATTTCTTTTTAAACTACTAATTATGTACGTTTCCGTGAATTTAAAAGCGTAAATTTCCTTCTTTAATAAAATTTATAATTTCGACAATAATAAGGATGAATAGTTAAGTGTTGGCTAGCCTAACGGCGACGTTGGGCGTCATCACGACCTATTGTGAATTTTGGGTCATGACAGTATGGTCTTAACAAATTTTTTCCAAGGTTGTAAGTTTTCTTTTAAGTATTCCACAGTATAGCATCGTCTAATATTTCAAAACGTTTGAGTTAAATTGTTAAAATATTCATGTCTACTAATAAAATATTTGATAACTAGAACCAATGCAGTGTATTAAAATAAAATATTAATATTTTGTTAACTTAAAAAAACCTTACTAATATAAATAATTATAACTAATAGAAAAAGTTTTGGGCGTATTTGATTCTTGGGCCTTACCCTAGAGCTACCCATGTCTCAAGCCCGGATTAAAAAGGAGGATCGCGGTAAGTTTGCAACCAACGTAAAATTTGCCAATTTATAATAAATCCTCATAATACATATATTGTTATTGTTATATCATTCAAAAGGGCTTGAAAGTAGCTAGTAGTAATTCCTTGTTTAGAATTAGAGAAAATGTTAAGTATGTAAAGGAATCAAATGGGAGAATAAAAGAATTTCAGTAATATGTTAGGCAAATCAGAATGTAGACAAGTTTTTGGTTTACGTTTGGATTTTTTAACTATATGGAACTCATCATATTTGATGTTAAAAAATGTGAAAATGCTTTTACTAGTCTACAATTGATTTATAAAATTATGCCTTTTGCCGCAATTTTAAAAAAATTATTATTCTAAACTATAATATGATTCTGCAGAGAGGCGGATCTAAGATTTGAAGGTTTCGGATACCATAGTGCTTTGGACTTTGACTTAATCTCTTTTGAGTTTCGCTTCGGGTTATTCGTCTTTTTGGTTTATATAGACAAATAGATCAAATAAAATAATTTAATAATTATGGTTTGCAAAGCATAAAACTTCAATAATATAACTAATATCAATAAAAAAATTAATATTATTCATTTATAGTTGTCTTTGACGAATTTTCATATTCTGGAGTTATGATTTGACTAAAAGATGGAGAAATAGGTGAACTAAAACTCACCATAAATTCATATTTAGATACTCAAAGCAAAAACTTACTTAATAAGCACTAGATTTATTTTATTTTTAATTTTTGCAGAACACTATCAACTTTGAAATAGAAGCAAGAATTATAAAATTTAAAAAGTCAATAAGAACTCATAAGGAAAAAAGAGTCAGCAACAATTGAAGAAAAGGAAAGAAAACAAGAAACAAGGAAAAGAATGAAAAGAAGAAGCAAAAATAGAAAAAGAAAAGAAGAACGGAATAGTTATTAAAAAATGCAGTTGTCCGGGCTTGATCTCAGGCCAGTAGGGCGAAACATTATGCCTTGGCCAAGTGGCACCAAACAACCTTTTGTTACTCTTGGTGCCACTTCACATATTTATACCAATTATATACATACATACATATACATATAGGGACTCAACGGAAGTGTGCGGGTGGAGTGCGACCCCTTTCCTCCTTAGTAGACACGCCCCTGAATTAGCTGATTGTAAAAAGCTGATAAGCTTGAAGTACTGAAAAGTATTTTTAAGTGCTAAAACTGATTTTTTAAATAAGTATTTACGTGTTTGGATAAACGTGCTGAAACTGATAATAAGCAGTTGATGTATTTGGTAGAAAAGTACAGATAAGTTATTTTTTTATTAAAATGACTAAAATATCCTTAAAAACTTTAAAAAAATACATAAGTACCCCCTGAGCTATAGCCGGATTCTCAACTACACACTCTACCTTTGCGGCATTTTTATTACCCTCCTAAACTATTTTAAAATAGAATAAATCTACCCTTGAAATACTACAACCAGATTTCTGTTGGGAGGTGAACTACACGCCATAGATAAGTGTATATTTTATTAAAAAATATTTTTCTTTTCTTTCCCTTATTTTCTTCTTCTTTTATCTCTTTTTCATTTACTCTCGTCTCCACCAAACTAAACAACAAAATTTCACCCCATGTTCTAATTTTTGCCCTCTGATCTGTTCTTCTTCTTCTTCTTCTTTTTTTTTTTTGGCCGTTAAGTTAGACTTGAGGCCTTTAAATGGCTACTGTGTGATGGAATTTTGGATGGTTTCTATCACCAGTAATTGTGGGGGCATAAAAATGGTGGCTCTTATGATTAAGAGGCGAGTGATAGTGAATTATGTTCTTCTGTTGAGCTGAGGGTCTTCCGGAAATAACTTTTCTACCCTTCCGGGGTAAAGGCACTCTACCCTCTCCAGACTCCACTAGTGGGATTTTACTGAGTATATGTGTGTCTGCTGGGTAAGAAAAGGCTTCTTCCGATTTGAAATTTCAAAACTACATTTTTTCGGTAGAATTTGTTTTTTCGGCGATGGATATTTCTAGATCTAAGTGGGTTTGCTTCACATATGTATAATTATTTTTTATGAAAAGTGTGATTTGTGTGTTTGAGAGGGAGAGAAAGAGAAAGAGAAAGAAGACTAACCAAAATAATTAAAGAAGAAGGCTATAAAAGTAGCCGGCGAGTGCTGTATGTTATTGACGGGAATGACAAAGTGGAGGAGAAGAAGAAAAATACAAAGAAAAAGAAAAAGAAAAAAAAGTAAGAAATTATATATCTCACTAAAAAAATGTAGAAAAGCAAAAAAAAAAATTAAAAATTATTTTTTCTTGCTTCTCACTCGCCCAACGAAAGTGAAGTACACACACTCTGCCACGTAAGCTTTAAGGGTGCAAATAATTCTACTTTAAAAGAGTTTAGAGGGGGGATAATAAAATCCCCGTAAAAGTAGAGTGTATAGTTGGGAATCCGGCTATAGGTCAGGGGGATACTTATACATTTTTCCAAAACTTTACAAAAGATTATGAATTAAAAAGTTTCTTTGTAATGAAAAGGATGAACAACGAATATGGAACGAAGAGAAAGCTAGAAAATTTATTTTGGGAAATTTTTTTTGTGAATTAAAAAATATTATTAAGGATAAACTAGTAAAGTCTTGGTCAAACTAAAAGTGCTTATAAGCTGAGAAGCCATAGTTGGGGGTGACCAACTTATGACTTATGGCTGTTTTTAGCTTATAAGTGCTTAACTTATAAGCACTTTGAGTGTTTATCAAACGCGTAAATATGTGTTTACTAAACACATAGCCAAAATGTGCTTATAAGCCAATTTGATCAGCTTAAACTTAGCCAAACACCCTCGTAATACATGAAGGATAAATTGTACAAGGCTACAAGCTATGTGATCATTATGCAAACAATCCAAATAGAGTGTGATAAGCATTATCTTTTAAAAAAATGGGATTGGTCGAGAAACGTGGTATTAATAACACTTCAAAATTGTTTAGGACTACCAGAAACCCTGTATGTGAAAATCAAAGTGTCCAATAACAACAACAACAACAACAAACACATTGTAATTCCACGAATGGGATCTATAAAAGATCCCTACCTTGAGAAGGTAGAGAAGTTGTTTTTGATAGACCCCGGCTCAAGAAAAGATGCAAAAAGAAGCAGTAGCAACAGACAGTAACATCAACAAGATAACAAGAAAATCGAAGCAATAAAAACAACTTATAGTAATAGAAAATCTCAAAAAATAAGAAAGCACATGAAAATTAAAGTGTGTAACTGAAAAAGCAATTAAAGTTTGAGGGCTCGAATGAATTATCCATTTTGAATTTATTTAACTATCCAAATGTCAAAGTCTAATTTGATTTATCTTCATTAGGCCATGTTTTTCCCATATTAGTATTCTATTTATGTGAATTTATTTTCTTTTTATTCCGTTCCAAAAAGAATGACCCCTTTTCATATTTGGAAACAATTTATCTTTATACAATGATTTATAGTCACACAAAATATATGTGCCTCATTTTACACTACAAGTTCAAAAGTTTCTCTTTTTTCTTAAACTACGTGCCCAGTCAAATATGTTCACATAAATTGAAATGGAGAGAGTACTATATACGGTGTGTAATACATAAATCAGATTAATATCTAAATTTCGTGTCCAATCACACATTATAATCCAAGAATAGACGGAGAATTTCTTTTCGCTAAGGGTGTTCAAGATGTATTTTTGTGTGTGCATGTGTGTGTGAAGTTTTTATCACGTGAATAAATAGATGATACATAAGGTAGTTAAGGGAGCCAAATAAGCGCGCCAAAATCGAAAATGTTTGGTTCCCCTAAACTTGCTGTCACTTATAGTTTCTCTTTCTTTCATTTCTGTTTTCTTTCTCTTTTTGCTGCCTCTGATCTATTCTGAGAATTTCCCAAAATTCTACATTACCCCTTTTCACTCCATAGCAATCCAACATGAATTCACCAAAATCTTGAATTTTTTATTTTTATTTGCTTTAATTAGGTGGATCAAGAAAAAAACAGTGACCAAATTAAAATCTCAAGTGTTCTTTGAGATCTAATTAAGGGATTAGCTTAATTAAAAAAGACACAGTTGATGATAGGCCAAAGAAATTTGCATTGGTATCTATGATGATGGTTGGGAAAAATAGGCTTTTTTGGTGGATAGCCAAGAATTGTTTCAGATGGAATGGCAGATCCTGCTAACTATGGCAATCCTGACCGTGACATTGACCAGGTACGTATTTTATTCAGTAGCGAAGTCAGAAATTTTGCTAAGGGCGTTCAAGATTAAATGTATACGCATAATATTTTCGATGAAGTATGTTAACTGACCACCTTCTGATATAAATGTAGCTATGCCTTTGCCTTCTAAGTATGGTTACAACAACAACAACAACAACATCCCAGTATAATCCCACTAGTGGGGTCTGGGGAGGCTAGTGTGTACGCAGACCTTACCCCTACCATGGGGTAGAGAGGCTGTTTCCAATAGACCCTCGGCATCCTTCCCTCCAAGAACTCCCCACCTTGCTCTTGGGGTGACTCGAACTCACAACCTCTTGGTTGGAAGTGGAGGGTGCTT
>AWOL01S0002755.1:31340-66177 GCA_000715115.1 Nicotiana otophora
AGAACTCCCCACCTTGCTCTTGGGGTGACTCGAACTTACAACCTCTTGGTTGGAAGTGGAGGGTACAACCTCTTGCCTTCTAAGTATGGTTGTGTTGTGGAAATTGGAAAATCGAATTCCTTTGTTCGAATTAACGCAAGAGTTTAAGTTTTATACACTGATGATGTAAAAAAAAAATTAAGCTATCATGTCATTCAGTATATTATAGCTTTATAATATAAATGAAATGGTAAAGTAACCTACTATAACAAGTCAAATTGGGTATAATTATTTTTTACACTGTCAGTGCATATAAATTAAATTCTTTATGCAAATGCCTATTCTGTGCTTAGCATGATTAGATGAATTTAGCCAAATAAACTTGTTATTAAACAACTAAGTGTCATATGAGTAGTTGATTTAAGTGAAATGCGCTCATATGTGTAAGTGTGTAACAGGAACTCGCCTTTTTACTAACCTTCGCCTTTAATTCCGTTGTGGGATTTTCCTAAGTCAAGCTTCACAACAAAACCCCTTTTGAGTTCAACCGCGCGCTGTCTGTGGGCTGTTACAACATGCTTGAGAAAAAGAAAAGACACAAGAAATATGCAGCAAATTATAGAGTTATAATGATCTTTATCTGTTGAAAACATTAGGACACCAGATATATTCTTGACTAAACAACATATCATGCTAGGTGTGGGCAAAAAAGACGACCCTTAACTTATTTGACTTAGTCGAGAGTTGTGTTACAATTAGTAACTTTACAGACGAAGCATATTCCTATCATGACAATGTGGTAATTGAGTAGACTTAGTAGTATACGTATAATCACTTTGTTGTTTCTAAAATTACATCAAAATGCAAGTATATATGGCTGTGAGCTAGACATATTATGATTGAGGCGTCATAAAATGCACGGATTCAAAAGTTGACGGAGCCATGGCGTTTGGAAGCTAATTTTACTACTTAAAAATATTGGTTTGTGTTTTTTTTTCAATAACTATTTTCTCAGACACAATATGAGATTATGAGCAAGTTGATTGAATCTATGTTGTTTGGACTCTCCGAGAATATCTTTGGTGCATGTCGGATACTCTAAAAGTAGTACTCTCTCCGTTTCAATTTATGTAAACCCATTTGACTGGGCACGAAGTTTAAGAAAAGAAAGAAGACTTTTAAACTTGTGGTGTAAAATGAGACACATATATTTTGTGTGGATATAAATCATTGCATAAAGGTAAATTGTTTCCAAATAAGGAAAGAGGTCATTCTTTTTGGCACGGACTAAAAAAGAAATAGATTCACATAAATTGAAACGGAGGGAGTATAAATTTTGAGGATCCGACACATGTGTGACATTATTTTGGAGAGTCCATGCAACATAGAATTGAACCAACACAACTACAATTAGCAATGTAAGAAAGAGAATCATTTTGCAAAAGCATCCTTGTCTTCTCATGACTTTGCATATGTAGAATTTTCATGTTGTTTTTCGTATACATTACAGCATAATTATCGTAAAGTTATTGATTAACCAATGATCAATATGCCTGATATGCTTATTTCTCACTTAAAACTGTCTTTTGAAGGGGCTAATTGCTTTGAAGAAAGGTACACAACTAATAAAGTATAGCCGGAAGGGGAAGCCTAAGTTCTGCCCTTTCAGAGTTTCTCCGGTAATTCATTGTGTTACTTCTCAGCTTCATATCATGTTAGCAATGTGCCTTTTGTTTTAGACAGCATTTGCAATATGAGAGCTTTAATCGTTAATTTTCTGGTTGAAGATTAAAGCTTTGTTGTTGATAATTCCAGGATGAAACAACGTTAATTTGGTACTCTCGTGGAGCAGAAAGGAATTTAAAGCTATCTTCAGTTTCAAAAATTATTCCTGGCCAGAGAACTGTGAGTTAATGATTATATGTCTAGATTTCGTTCACCTATCGACGAGATATACTGTAATATATAAACTTTTGCCTGTGGATATGTCTATGCAGCCTGTTTTTAAAAGATATTTGCGTCCAGAGAAGGAGTACTTGTCATTTTCCCTTATATACAATAATGGTGAAAGATCTCTAGATCTGGTTAGTGAACAGATTAATTTATTTTCGTGTTAACATTTTTTTCTGTCGTCGATGTTGTTTGGAATAAGGTTTACTATAGTGAAAGTTAATTATCATTTTCTTTCTGAAGATTTGCAAGGATAAAATTGAAGCAGAGATTTGGATTGCTGGTCTAAAGAATTTAATTTCAGCTGGCCAAGCTCGTAATAGTAGACGTACTCGGAGTGATATTTCTGATGTAAGTTTTCGAGCTTCATAGTTAAGGTCAAAGCAACCAGATATTTGTTTTGTCAGATCTATCTTGCATATTATATCGATGAGTGATTACAGATTTGACATCTCTCAATATGATTTTATATGCAGTTACAAAATACCCATCAATGTGGTTCAACATTAGATTTCAGCCAAACTATTGCTCGGGATTGGACATCTGCTGATCACTATAGTGGTGAAACTTCCTTGAGTGTGCGAAGCTCAGATGTGGGGTCTGAACGTGGAAATATGCAAGTAAGAACAAGTTCGGATGGTTTCCGTATTAGTGTCTCTAGCACTCCAAGTTGTTCGAGTGGGGGTTCCGGGCCAGATGACATAGAATCATTAGGTGATGTTTATGTGTGGGGGGAAATTTGGTGTGATGGAGTGTCAAAAGATGGAGCTGGGAATCCAATTACCATTAAACATGATGTACTTAGTCCTAAACCTTTGGAGTCGAATGTGGTTCTTGATGTTCATCAAATTGCTTGTGGGGTACGACACATTGCTCTTGTTACAAGGCAAGGAGAGGTTTTCACTTGGGGAGAAGAGTCTGGTGGCAGGCTAGGTCATGGAATTGAAAAGGATTTTAGTCGCCCTCGGCTTGTTGAATTTCTGGCTGTTACAAACGTCGATTTTGTTTCATGTGGCGAGTATCATACCTGTGCTGTGTCTACATTGGGCGATTTATATACTTGGGGAGATGGAACTCACAATGCTGGACTTCTTGGGCATGGCAATGATGTTAGCCATTGGATTCCTAAAAGAGTTTCCGGTCCTCTTGAAGGGCTTCAAGTTTTATCAGTTGCGTGTGGCACGTGGCATTCAGCTTTGGCAACTGCAAATGGAAAACTATTCACATTTGGGGATGGATCATTTGGAGTCTTAGGTCATGGCGATCGTGAAAGTGTACTGTATCCCAAGGAAGTTCAATCGTTGAACGGACTCAAGACGATTAAAGTTGCGTGTGGTGTGTGGCACACGGCTGCTATTGTGGAAGTCACAAACCATAACTGTGGAAATGTGCCCACTAGAAAGTTATTCACTTGGGGAGATGGTGATAAGAATAGATTAGGTCATGGAAATAAGGAAACTTATCTGCTTCCGACTTGTGTCTCTGCAATTATCGATTACAACTTCCATCAGTTAGCATGCGGACATAATATAACCGTTGGTCTTACCACATCCGGTCATGTCTTTATCATGGGAAGCAATGCATATGGTCAGCTAGGCAATCCACAGGCCGATGGAAAGGTCCCGTCCCTTGTACAAGATAAATTGGTAGGTGAATTCGTCGAAGAAATAGTATGTGGTGCATTCCATGTTGCTGTCCTTACATCAAGAAGTGAAGTCTTTACGTGGGGAAAAGGCGCTAACGGAAGGTTAGGTCATGGTGATACAGAAGATCGGAACGCTCCAACATTAGTTGAGGCCTTAAAAGACAGGCATGTGAAGAACATAGCATGTGGCTCTAATTACACTGCTAGTATTTGCATTCATAAGTGGGTATCAGGAGCAGATCAATCTGTTTGCTCCGGTTGTCGACAAGCATTTGGATTTACTCGAAAGAGGCATAACTGTTATAATTGTGGACTAGTTCATTGTCATGCTTGCAGTTCAAAAAAAGCACTCAAAGCTGCACTTGCTCCGACACCAGGAAAACCACATCGCGTTTGTGAATCTTGCTACATGAAATTGAAAAAGGCTTCCGAAGGAAGTTCCTCATTTTATGCTAAGAAATTTAACTCCTCTCATCGACCAGAGAATAGTAAGTTAGACAGAGGCGAGCCAAAAACATCACGGGTTTTGCTCTCACCCACTGTAGAACCGATTAAGTACCTTGAAGTTAAGTCTACTAGGCCTGGCATCAAATCAGATTCTCTAAGTATAGTGAGAGCTTCACAAGTTCCATCACTTTTGCAATTAAAAGATATCGCTTTTCCAAGTTCACTCAGCGCCCTTCAACATGCGTTGAAGCCTGTTGTGACCGCGCAACCTCAGCCTCAATCTCACTCTCAATCGCAATCTCAATCTCAACCTCCTTCATCCAACTCTAGACCTGCTTCACCGTACTCTAGAAGACCAAGTCCTCCGCGCTCCCCCGCTCCTGTTTTTTCAAGGGGTGTAATCGATAGTCTTAGAAAGACAAATGATGTATTACACCAAGAAGTTGCCAAATTGCAAAACCAGGTATGGAAACTCTTTCACATACAAAACAAGAAGATTTATCCTTCTGTTGATTAACTTAATGTCTAGCACTATCGTTATTAGTTGTCACATTTAAATATGTAGATCAAAAGTTTAAAGCAGAAAAGTGATGGACAAGATGCTGAAATCAAAAAATTGAAGGAAAGTTCTCAAGAATCATCTAAGTTGGTTGCAGATAGAGCATCAAAGTGTAATATCGCGGTGGAAACCATGAAGTCTATTACTGCTCAAGTAATGTTCAAATTGCTTCTCTTCTGTTTATGCTTGACTTATGATTTGTGTTATATCGATAAATCAAAATTCACATATGTTGTATATATGGAGTAGCAGTTTGATGCAACTATCTACAGAAAAGAAAATATAGGAAACTATGCTTATCAGACATGCGTATAGCTATGAGAATTAGGGCAGGGCAGCCCGGTGCACAAAGCATCCTGCATTCATGCAGGGTCCTGGGAAGGGCCGCACTCCAAGGGGGTGTGATGTAGGCAACCTACTCTAATATAAGCATCAGTGGCTGATTACACGGCTCGAACCCGTGACCTATAGGTCACAGGGATACAACTTGACCGTTGCTCCGAGGCTCCCCTTCAACTATGAGAATTAGGATAAAAGTTTTTTTCATGAGCTTTGCCGCAAAAGAGATCTTGATTTTCCATATCTAAGATTGAAACTTACATGTTATTTTACAAAATATTAGAACTCATCGAAAATTGTTCTGTCTTGTATTAAAATTTTTGCTTATACTTTTTTATGCATTGGGAAACTATTCATGTCATGATAATGGAGCGTTGTTATCGCGTCTTTTGTTATTCAGTTGAAAGAAATGACACAAGAACTACCTCCTGATATCTCTGAGAGTTCAGCCTTGAAATCCATACAAACTCAGGTTGAATCTTTTCTTAATACATTCGGAAATCAAGCATCTGAAGACAACGCTTCTCTGCCACCTGACATGTCTTATAATCAACAGAAGCCAACACATAGAAATAATCTATCTTCTGAGTCTGTCATTAGAAATGATCAATGGGATGCTGCTGGAATTCAAGAAACATCACATAATGTTGATGGAACAATACGCGAAAACCACGGACAATCAGGTCCTGAAACAAGAGGTGTACATCAATCAAGCGCGGAAAGTGTCTCAGGGTCACCTAAAGCTCAAAGAGAGGGACAAAAGGAAGTTATTGAACAATTTGAACCAGGCGTCTACGTTACTCTACTTCAACTTACAAATGGCACCAAGATTTTCAAGCGTGTTAGGTTCAGGTATTTCACTAAACTTCCTTTGTTGCTAAACTACAATTTGATAACTTGTACTCCATCTGTCCCATCTTATGTAGCACACTTTTTTTTTTAGTCAGTAACTAAAAAGTGACACTTTTCTATATTTAGAAACAAATTAACTTTATATGTGTAAAATGATGTATAGCCACATAAATGTCTATGACCTATTTTCGACCACAAGTTTGTACTGTTGGTTGACATCTTTGTATGTCAAACACAACCATCACATAAACTAGGTAACAACAAAGTGACACCTTTCTATATTTAGAAACAATTTAACTTTATACGTGTAAAATGATGATGAATAGCCACAGAAATGCCTATGACCTATTTTCGATCACAAGTGTGTATTGTTTCTTGACATCTTTGTATGTCAAACACAACACTCACATAATCTAGGTACCAGCAAAGTGACACCTTAACTATATACGTGTAAAACGATGTATAGCCACAGAAATGTCTATGACCTGTTTTCGGGCCACAAGTTTGTACTTTTTGTTGACATCTTTGTACGTCAAACACAAGGATCACATAAACTTGGACGGAGGGAGTACCTAATCAACATCTTTGTACTGTTTGTTGATTGGACAATTTCCTGCAGTAAACGGAGGTTCGCGGAGCAACAAGCAGAAGAATGGTGGAAGGAAAACAAAGATAGGCTACTGAAAAAATACAGCCCTCCGAAGACAAACGTCACGTCTGCTGATTCATCATTTCCTCCACCAGCAACAGAGGAAAATAGTGAAACATCACAGTCTACATAGACTTGACTGCTAATTTTGTTAGTTTAGTGTTATTAGCAGCAGAAGCAGGTATAACATTTAGATTTAGTGAGTTTGAAGTGGATACATTTTATGCCTTTTAACCTTTTTGAGAAACTAGATATTTGATATGAGCAAAAGAGCAATGTGAATGCTATTTATGCAAAAAATGTACATGTAGGACTTGCCTTTGACAGAAGGTAAGAAAGGAAAAAGAAAATAAGTATTGTTAGATAGAAGTCAGAATGTTGTTTAAGGAAGAATGGGAAATGATTAAGTATTTTTTTTCCACACATGTAATGTAGCAAAGGAGTGGTCAAATGTATGATATATAACCTTTTTAGAACCTAAGTTTTGTGCACTGTCAATGTATAGATTTTCTACACCATCAGGTTAAGTTAGTTATAACAACATGTAAATCTTCATAGCAAGTCTGATATGAAAATCTAAAAAATAAAAGAATAACCTGCTATAATCGGATAAATTAATTTGATGGTGTAAGAATTATTTATATTGTCAGTTAATATAACTTAAATCCATTTTTGTATTGATTAAAGACGTCTCAAATAGAGCTTTTACTCTTTAAAAGAATGCTCTTCTATTTTTGTCATATAGTAATATAATCAATATAGTATAATTTGACTGTCTCACCTATAACATGCAATCTTAACATAAATAGGTGATCTTAACAAGATAGAAGATCGTTTAGTCCCTACCCCACTTAAAAAAGTTTTTTAATGGAATTAATCTATTATTATAAACAATATTTTTGAGATGAATGCCAAGGAGAAAGTTCCATCAATTTTAGATTTGGAGGGAGACTCTATTTAATTAAAGATTTGATGATCTATTACATATTGAGCCACACAAGTAACTTCCTATTTTTTAATTTACAGTTTTTTGAAATTACTAATATTTCTGATTCTTTAGTCAATGTCATTTTTCTTCAATTTATTCTTATTTTACATTTAAAATCCTATTACTGTATACGGTCGAAATCGAGCTTGCCTACAAATTGGTAGATTAGGCGTGAAACGTGGCAACCAAGGACTGAAGGTCGACCACGAGTCCCACCGAGCTAGAACCCGAGGTCGAAACGCCTGCCTTCGAGCAGTAGTGAGTCCAATGTCGACCTTAGCCTCGAACGAGCTCGGAGAAACATTATCGAGTTAACTAACAGAAGACCGAAATATCCGCGACCGGTCGGATATTGTGGCAAAAATCTCGGCACGTATCAGTAAGGAACCGACAATCAGCGAATCAAGAGATCTATTACCTTTTATAGAATTATACCTAAAGTAGGATTCCTCTACTATATAAAGGGGGGAGGGGTCTTATTATTCATTGGACATATTGTAATACACATCCCAAAAGCAATATATTATTATTCTCTTTAAGTTCTTATTATTCTCTTGTTGTTCTGTTCTAATGTCGATCAAAGTATTTTTGGCTCGAGGGTGACTAAGCTTCCAAGGCTAAGACCGTTCAATTCGTGTGGTTTGCATTTACTTTTCCATTACTTATTTCAATTGCAAACTGATTTATCGTTTTGTATCAAGTTAGATCACATATCCTTAAAACTACTTAAAAATTCAATTGTTATCCGATTTTGAGGGTAAACAGTTTGGCCTCCACCGTGGGGATAATGATAATAGTGGTTATTTGATACAAATCTCCATAACACACACTACTTTACGCTTGTTCTTTGAAGTGTCTTTAATTTCAGGTTAAAACACAAAATATCAAACTCTTAATCAGCAGTACCCCTACACATGGACAACGCGTTCGACCATCAAGGTGAAAATAACAACATAGCGTCAGGTGACGAGGTGCTGCCCATTGATCCCATTGGAATTCCGATCGCGGGTCCGATTGACATTAATTCATATATGGCTATTGACGCAAATTTGCCTACCGACCCCGAGAATAACGTCCATGGTGGAGCCCGATCGACAACTCGAAACACACAAAATATTGGAGGAGACGAGATCAGTTCACAGGTGATCTTCGAAATGCTGTAGGCTCAACAGGCAGCGATAGCTTAGTTACAGAACCAAAGCCGTGCACCGAGCAGGGTTGAACCCGATCCACCCCAGGAAATCACCCGCAGGGATGAATCGGTCGCAGAAAGGTCAAATGAATATGAATTGGGGGCTAACCCCGAGATCATAAAGACGCTCGAAGAGCTGACAAAACGGATGAAATCAGGGGAGAAGAAAATCGAAGCTAATGACAAAAAGGTGAAAACTTACAATTCCAGGGTAGACCAGATCCCAGGAGCACCGCCAATATTGAAAGGCATGGATTCCAAGAAGTTCGTGCAAAAATCTTTTCTTTCGAGCGCGGCTCCGAAGCCAATCCCTAAGAAATTCTGCATGCCCGAGATTGCTAAGTATAACAGAACGACCGACCCAAATGAGCATGTAACCTCTTACGCATGTTCCATCAAAGGGAAAGACTTGGAGGATGATGAGATCGAGTATGTCCCGTTGAAGAAGTTCGGGGTGACACTGTCAAAAGGGGATATGATATGGTATCACAACTTACCTCCTAATTTTATTGATTCATTTTCTATGTTTGCGGATTCTTTCGTGAAAGCGCACGCCGGGGCCATCAAGGTCGAGACCAGAAAATCAGACTTTTTCAAAGTAAAATAGAAGAATAACGAGATGATCAGAGAGTTCGTATCCCAGTTTCAAATGGAACGAATAGACCTGCCACCAGTCACTGATAATTGGGTTGTACAGGATTTCACCCAAGGGCTTAATGTTCGAAGCTCGGTGGTTTCACAGCAGTTAAAACAAAACCTGATAGAATATCCGACCGTTACTTGGGTTGACGTTCATAACTAGTATCAATCGAAGATAAGAGTGGAATATTATCAACTCGGGCCCCCTTCGAGGTCTGTTTATCCCGTCAGAAATATCGACAGAGTCAAGAGAGACATTGATCATGAACCGAGACCAAACATGGATCGGTATCAGCCGTATAATGGAGAACTAAGAAGCAGTGGGTCCGGACGGAACTCTATAAGAAACGAAAGGAGAACTGATCGAGGTCAGAGCAACCGGGGACTCATGAGCAAAAACAGCTTCGATAGGCCCATCGGGCCTAAAGAAGCACCGAGGTTATCGGAATATAACTTTAGTGTCGATGCTACCGCCATTGTATCAACTATCTGACGCATCAAAGATACCAAATGGCCTCGACCTCTACAATCTGGTCCAACCTAAAGGGATCCTAACCAGATATATAAATATCACGGCATTCACGGCCACAGAACGGAGGATTGCCGACAGTTGAGAGAGAAAGTAGCCCGATTATTCAACAGCGGGCTTCTTTGAGAATTCCTGAGCGACCGAGCCAAGAATCATTTTAGGAATAAAGATTCTAACAAACATACCAAACAAGAATAAAGTCAACATGTCATTAACATGATCATTGGTGGGGTCGATGTCCCTCAGGGGTCGATGTTGAAACGCACCAAAGTGTCCATCACGAGGGAGAAACGAACTCGAGATTACATATTGGAAGGAACCTTGTCCTTCAGCAACGAGGATGCAGAAGGGATCGTGCAGCCTCATAATGATGCACTAGTAATATACTCGTAAATAAAATTCGAGTTAAATATGTGTTAGTTGATCCAGGTAGCTCGGCCAATATCATCCGATCGAGGGTCGTGGAGCAGCTCGGTCTATAAGATCAAATCGTGCCTGCAGTCCGAGTTCTAAACGGATTCAACATGGCATGTGAAACCACTAAGGGTGAGATAACATTATCGGTGAACACCGACGGGACCATCCAGAAAGCTAAGTTTTATGTAATCGAAGGAGACATGAGGTACAACGCTTTGTTCGGAATGCCATGGATCAACAATATGAGGGAAGTACCCTCAACTCTGCACCAAGTGTTAAAATTCCCAACACCAGGCAGAATTAAAACAATCTACGGAGAACAACCAACTGCAAAGGAGATGTTTTCGATCGAAAAGGCGATTCCGATATCCGCACTTGCAACGACAAAGGGGCCGAGTTCGGTCACAAAGCCAGAAACTAAATAGCAATTACCGACACCAGCTCTAACCCAACCAGAGAAACAGGGGACTAATGAAAATGATATGATTACGGGGTATCCAATTATAGCCCCCGATGATTCCGATGCCACTAAATCGATGGTCGAGGAGTTGGAACATGTCATATTGGTCGAGCACCTATCCGATTGAAAGGTATACCTGGGCATGGGATTAAATCCCGAGCTCAGGAAAAAACTCATTCAGTTTATTATAGCTAACATAGATTGTTTCGCTTGGTTCCACCTTGACATGACAGGGATCCCGCCGAAAATAACCACTCATAAGCTAAGCCTGGACCCGAAATCCCATCCGGTGAAGCAGAAGAGGAGACCCAGTCCAAGATCAAACATGCTTTCATCAAGGACGAGGTATCTAAACTTCTTAAAATAGGTTCCATTTGGGAGGTTAAATACCCGTATTGGTTAGCGAACATAGTGGTAGTCCCTAAAAAAGGAATAAATTAAGAATGTGTGTAGACTATAAGGATTTGAATAAGGCATGTCCTAAGGATTCTTTCCCTTTGCCCAACATCGATTGCATGATCGACGCTACAGCCATCCACGAGATCCTCAGTTTTCTCGATGCCTACTCCGAGTACAACCAAATCCGAATGAACCCGGGTGATCCGGAAAAAACCCTCATTCATCACTAAATACGGCACATACTGCTATAACGTCATGCCATTCGGGTTAAAAGACGCCGGTGCCACTTACCAACGCCTAGTAAACCGGATGTTCGAGCAATAAATAGGAAAATCAATGGAGGTTAGCATTGACGATATGTTGGTTAAGTCCCTGTGAGTAGAGGACCATTTAAAACATTTGCAGGAAACCTTCAGCATATTGAAGAAATATAATATGAAGCTGAACCCAGAGAAATGTGCATTTGGAGTTGGGTCAGGTAAATTACTCCGATTCATGGTATCCAACCGGGGAATCGAGATCAACCCCGACAAGATCAAAGTCATCGAAGATATCACGGTTGTGGACAACGTGAAGGTTGTGCAAAGATTAACTGGGCGCATAGCTTCCCTTGGGCGATTCATCTCGAGGTCCTCCGACAAGAGCCACCATTTCTTCACACTATTGAAGAAGAAGAATAACTTCTCATGGACCCCGGAGTGCCAACGGGCCTTGGAGGAACTCAAGCGATATCTATCGATCCCACCACTGCTCCACACGCCAAAGACAGACGAACAATTATACTTGTACTTGGCAGTATCAGAGATAGGGGTAAGTGGAGTCCTGGTCCGGGAAGAGCAAGGTACGCAATTTTCAATTTACTATATTAGCAGGACCCTAGGTGAGGGCGAAACTAGGTATTCTCACTTAGAAAAGCTGGCGCTGGCTTTGCTAAGCGCCTCTAGAAAGCTTAGACCATACTTCCAGTGTCACCCCATATGTGTCATGACTACTTACCAATTTGAGGAATGTTATGCATAAGCCCGAGCTCTTGGGCCGATTGGCCAAATGGACCGTAGAAATCAGTGGGTACGATATTGGTTATCGACCCCGAACCGCCATTAAGTCTCAAATTTTGGCAGGCTTTGTAGCCGACTTTACGCCGGCCCTAATACCCGAGGTCGAAAGAGAGTTATTAATCAACTTAGGGACCTCCTCAAGGATCTGGACCCTCTTTACGGACGACGCCTTGAACGACAAAGGGTTCGGAGACATCGTATTGAAGCCACCAACAATAAATGTAGTTAGACAATCTATTATGAATGTGAAATTGACTAACAATGAGGCCGAATATGAGGCCATGATTGCAGGTCTCGAACTAGCCAAAAGCTTGGGGGCAGAGGTAATTGAAGCTAAGTGCGACTCCCTCCTTGTGGTAAACCAAGTTAATGGGACGTTCGAGGTTAGATAAGAACGAATGCAAAGGTACCTGGATAAATTGCAGGTAACATTACATCGATTCAAAGAATGGACTTTGCAACACGTACCTCGGGATCAAAACAGTGAGGCCGATGCCCTCGCTAACCTAGGGTCATCGGTTGAGGATGACTAGTTCAACTCGGGGGCAGTCGTACAACTTATGAGATTGGTAGTGGAAGAAGGTCATGTCGAGATTAACTCAACGAGCCTAACTTGAGACTGGAGAAATAAATACATAGAATACCTGAAGACCGGAAAACTGCCGTCGGATCCAAAGGAATCGAGGGCCCTACGTACAAAGGCAGCCCGAATTAGCCTATCCGAAGATGGAACCCTGTTCAGAAGGACATTCGATGGCCCACTCGCGATATGTCTAGGACCTGTGGAAATCATTCAGGCGTCGAATCATTAGTTCGAAAAGTTATCAGAGCCGGTTATTATTGGATCGATATGGAAAAGGAAGAAAAAGAGTTCGTACAAAAATGTGATGAATGTCAAAGACACGCTCCGATGATTCATCAGCCCAGGGAGCTGCTACATATGGTTTTGTCACCATAGTCGTTCATGAAGTGAGGAATGAATATTGTTAGCCCCCTTCCATGGGCACCCGGTAAGGCTCAATATATATTGTTTATGACTGACTATTTTTCTAAGTGGGTGGAAGCCCAGGCATACGAAAAGATCAGGGAGAAAGAGTCATCAACTTTATTTGGGATCATATAATAGGCGATTAGGAATGCCGGTCGAGATCATGTGCGACAATGGGAAATAATTCATCGGCTGCAAGGTAAGCAAGTTTCTTGATGATCATAAGATCAAAAGGATCCAATCAACACCCTACCACCCTAATGGGAACGGGCAAGCAGAATCGACTAACAAAAACATACTCCAAAACCTCAGAAAGGGGTTAACTGACGCCAAAGGAAGATGGAAGGAAATCCTGCCCGAAGTCTTATAGGCATACCGAATAACCTCGAAGTCCAGTACTGGGGCCTCCCTATTCTTACTAGTCTATGACGCCGAAGCTCTAATACCGATCGAAGTTGGAGAGCCAAGTCTCAGGTTCCGATATACAATTGAGGAATCGAGCGGCGATGCTATGAACACGAGTCAAGATTTATTTGATGAAAGACGCGAAGCAGCCCTTGTCCGGTTTGCCGCCCAAAAGTAGCAGATCGAGAGATATTACATTCGAAGGACCAACCTTCGACAATTCAATGTCGGGGACTTGGTACTAAGGAAGGTTACACTAAACACCTGAAACCCGAACGAAGGAAAGTTGGGGCCGAACTGGGATGGCCCTTATCAAATTATCAAGATCACCGGTAAAGGATGGTACAAACTCGGAACGATGAACGGTGAGCAACTACCAAACAACTGGAACATAGCTCACTTGAAGCGATACTATTGCTAAGGTACAATCCCATTCATTTCCTTTTATTTATTACATTCCGAACTAACACTTGCAGGGAATCATCAAAGAATGATACAATCTTTAGGTCTGAAAGCATGCGTTGGACTCTTTTTCCCTTGAACCGGTTTTGTCCCAAATGGATTTTTCGGCAAGGTTTTTAACGAGGCAACAATAAATCGTTCTAACTTAGAATTAAAGGCCGGTTACAAATCGGTATCGAAGACCACAATAGTATTCGAGGCCTCTCTTCGATCGGCCCCGAACACTGGGGGGCATCACCCTCGGATAACAACTTTAGCAAGGAAGGAAACTTTATAATTCAATGAGCTCGTCTCGATCGTGGAATTTACTGTAAGGGTCAAATGGTCAAATGAACTGTGCCTGCATAGAGTGCTCGAGCCCTGGCACAAAGCTTGTACACATGTGTAACTATTATGCACAAGAATAAAGTCTCTACCTTGCGGATAAATACCTTGTCCCTTAAATAGTTTTTTCTTTTCGTGAAGGAATTTCCTACATACGATCCCCTAAAGGTATCGACCCAAGGGCCGCCTTATCCGGGTTCAAACGATCACCCCAGTTGGGGATACCATTCCAAAACAAACTCGGACAACTCGGGTTATCGAAGCCCGAACGCGCAAGACCTATTAGGCAATGCTCGAACCTTAAAGGCTGCAGTCATCCCCATTCGGGGACTGTTATCTTGGGCCAGCCCGGATAACTCGGGGTAACAAGCCCACTGGGAAACACTTGAACTAAAAAGGCTACGGCCATACTAAAATAACTCGGAGACGTCCGAGACCGGTAATAAAAACAAGGCCTTCAACAATTTCATAACCGGTTCTAAAGGCTACCCTCAGCAAACTACTATCTAAAAAGTCATAAGTACTTGTGGGGAAATAAAAAGGTTCTCGACCATGTCGAACCTCCATGATGCCTTAAACAAAATAATGTCGAAGGCAAGGCCTGTTCGAACCTCCGGACATGACCTAACTATTTTATGCTAAGGCATTTCGACCTTTGCAAATATAAAGAATAAAGCAAAGGAAAACAGAATATATAAACTGTAGAAGGGAAAAACTAGCCTCATATATTATATACAATCTTTACAAAGGCCAAATGGCCCTAATAAAAATACAAAAGTACACGATTACAAAAAACAAAAAAGCAAATTTGTTTTTACAAAGGCGTCTAAACAGCCTATTCTTCTTTGCCCCCGGTTCCATCGGAACCATCGGAGTCTTACTCCTTTTCTTCTTCTTCGGGGCAGGCCAATTTCTTGGCCTCGGCCTCGAGCTCCTTAGCGGTCTCGATCTCGGCCGATAGATCTAAACCCCGAGCATGGATCTCCTCGAGGGCCTCCCTTCGTGACTGTCACTTTTCGTATTCAACGATATCTTTCGAGTGGTCCTGGACCGCCTCGGCATCGGCCTTATATTAGGCCACCATCTCGTCGGCGTCCGCTTTAACCACTGCCGCCACTGACTTGGACGTTTCAAGTTCCTTGGCCATAATTTTCAACTCGGAGGCAAGCAAATTTAGGCGAGACTGGAGCTCTTAAACCTTTTTGGCCTACGCCTTGGCCTTTTCCTTTGCTTCTCGAAGCTAGACCTCAGCCGAAGTCAGTTGCGCCCGAGCAGCCTCCTTTTCCGAGGCTAGACGATCCATCCTGCCCCACCATTCATCGGTCTCGGCCTTGACATCATCCATTTCAACTCGAAGTTGGGCAACCTAGTCAATTTTCTGTTGGACCTACAGATTCCGATCGTTAGTTACCAAGCCTAGCTCGTCATCGCTAACCTCAAATATATTTACCTGCTCGACCAGATCGGCATGCTCCTTCCGAGCCACCTCGAGCTCAACTCGGAGGCTCTTGGCCTCCTCTTCACATTGCTCACTGAGAAGTTTGTAGGAATCCCTCTTCTCGGTGAGCCCTCGGGCCTCGGCCTTGAGCTGATTCAGATTATCCCGATATCAGAGAAAAGTATCATGGTGAAGTACTGAGGCCTACAAACACAAAGAGAAAATTTTAGAGTTATTTGCAAAATAGCCTTAGTAAAAATTAAGAACCATTGAGGAATATCTAAAGTTACCCGGTTTAACGCCAGTTGCGCTTCGGGAACAGACAGGGTGAATCCACCTCATTCATCTTGGCCTGATCATCCTCGGTCACCAGACACCGAAGATAACTAGCCACCTCTACGGGGGCAGAGAGGGCCCGGGAGTCTTCCGTAAGGGAGAAAGTGATGAATCGCTTTCGGCCTGGATCCACACTCGGGGCAGGGAATCGATTGACCTAACTAGGTGACACCTTCCGTGGCCGTAGAGTCCACTCCATCAAAGAAGTCGCGGAAGGGATCGTCCCTTCCGAGGACTCCCTCATTGGGACGTTCTCTCACCGTCTGAGCCTTATTGTACATAGACTCAGTGAACGAAGGTGACTCGGTGATCTCTATCACACCGAGAGCTTTCTTCGGCACACTGCCCACGTCATGGGAAGCTTCAGTCTCAGCCTCCTCCTCGACCTCCCTAAGTCGATGAAGATCAGCATTGTCTCCCTCTGGTTTGGAGGCCCCTTTCCCTTCGAGTCGTTTCGATACTCGGGCCACCATATTGAAGGTTTCTTACTCTTGTTCTTCTTCGGGTTCATCCCTCAGCTGGTAGAGAGAACCCGGAGGTGGTGCTCGAGCACTGGTGCTTTCTTTGGACTTGCGCACCAACCTTCTGTTTGGCTTTTTCTTCTCCGAGCTCGGAGAACTCAGGCCCCTTTTTCTTTTCTTCTATTCACCCTGTCTCGGAGAAGGGGACTCAGTTGGGACATCATCGCTACCAGATGGGGGCCTCATTTGGACGTTGTTGGATAAACTTGCAAAAGGGAATAAAGCAAGTGAGAAATTTTCATAGGGAAAACCAAATATTACCCATGAAGAAGATCTCACCAGGTGAACGGGCCTCCCATCGTCCCTTTGAAAGCTCGCGCCATGAGCGCTCAGAATAAGGCCTTTGCGATACGATGATCTCGACTCACTCCTTGAGTCGAGGAACTGCATTCGGAATCTGGGCAACAGCTGCACTGTCACAAAACGCCGATAAGAAGGAAGGAAAATGGCGATAAATAAAACCTTGAAAGCAAAGTTATATACTTATGTTTCATGTTCCATTTCTCAAGGAACGACATGTGCTCAACCGGGATCAAGTCTGAGGTCCTCACTCGGACGAAGCGGCCTAGCCAACCTCGATCCCTATCTTCATCGATACTCGAGAATGTAGCTTTACTAGCCAGGCGCGCGAGCTTGATTAGTCCTCCCAGGTAGAGTTGGGGGAATGTATAAACGCATAAGGTGGTCGATCGTAAAAGGGCACCCCTCGATCTTGCTCACAAAGAAACAAATGAGGATTACGATCCTTCAGAAGGAGGGGTGAATCTGACCGAGAGTTACCTCGTATCTCTTGCAGAAGTCGATGATGACCGGGTCCAAGGGACCCAACGTGAATGGATAAGTGCGAACACTTAAAACTCCCTCGACGTGGGTGGTGATGGCTTCGTCAGGTTCAAGAACCACCACATGTTTGTCAGTTCAATTGCAATCCTTTTTGACCTCAGAGAGAACATCCTCGGTGATCGAGCAAATGTACTTCGAGACCGCCTCACATCGGCCTGGTACGAAAGAAGGTTTTTCAACCTTGAAATCGGCATTGACCTGGAACCCCTCAGGAATAAACATTTTTAGAGGAGGCTCCTGTGCCGGTTCCTCGACAGTAGTGCGCGAGACGATTTCCTCAGTAGCCGGCCGCGAGGAAGAGGCCGTTTCTTTTTGGGAGAACAGATTTTGAAGTCTTCTCCATTTTTTTGGAAAATGAAGGAAAAAGAGGAAGTTAAAAGAGTATGCTTGATGATTTGAGATAAAGAGAGAACATGAGTTCTTATAAAAGGATTCTAGAGTAACCAGAAAATTAATGCTTGGAAGTGTTGAAATTTCTAAGGTACGAGGGCAGAAGGTTTGAAAGTAAAGTTTGAATGAACTAATGAGGGGGTATTTATAGCTTTCCAGCGACGGTTCACATCTAGGAGTGGCCGACCAGCAACTGACGAGCATTTAATGCCATTAAGACTTGACTGACGAGATGTTTCGACTGTTTTGTCGTTTCTGTGACAAAATATCAAAGTCAGGATTGGAAGTTCATGTCGTTTCTTGTCATCTACTCGAAAAATGAGGAGACTAACGGTCAAAATTGAGCCCGCCTACAACTTGGTAGATTAGGCTTGGAACGTGGCAACCAAAGACTGAAGATCGACCTTGAGTCCCAGCGAGCTAGAAACCGAGGTCGAAACGCTTGTCTTCGAGGAGCAGTGAGTCCAATGTCGACCTTAGCCTCAAACGAGCTCGGAGAAACATTGTCGAGTTGAATAACAGAAGACCGAAATATCTGCGACCAGTTGGATATTGCGACGGGAATCTCGGCACGTATCAGTAAGGAACCGGCAATCAGCGAATCAAGAGATCTTTTACCTTTTATAGAATTGTACCTAAAGTAGGATTCCTCTACTATATAAAGGGGGGGTCTGATTATTCACTGGACACATTGTAACACGCATCCCAAAGCAATATATTGTTATCCTATTTAAGTTCTTATTATTCTCTTGTTGTTCTGTTATAATATCGATCAAAGCATTTTTGGCTCGAGGGTGGCTAACCTTCCAAGGTTAAGACTGTTCAATTCGTGTGGTTTGCATTTACTTTTCCATTATTTATTTCAATTGCAAACTGATTTATCGTTTTGTATCAAGTTAGATCACGTATCCTTAAAATCACTTACAAATTCAATTGTTATCTGATTTTGAGGGTAAACAATTTCAAAAATATATTATTGAAGAAAACAATATTAGGATACAAACTCAACAAACAACTCAACTTATACGGGCACTGAACTGGCCGGGTTTTTAGATTCTCTTTACCGAAAATTAACTGCCTTGCCTAGCCCCTTGGTGAAGTAAAGTTTCTCCACTTATATATCTCTTTTGGTATCAGCTGTTTAGTAAATGACCCTCCTTTTATTTTTCTTACAATTGATGGCTCTTTTAGCCACACTGTAAAAAATACGTTTTGAATAAACTGAAAATCTTATAACAAAACATAGACCACGATCTAATATTTGTAAGTTATTACAGATGTTAAAATATAATTTATTTTGTTAGCAAATTAAAAATTATATCGGCAAATATCAGGCCCGATCCAATCCGTCCGCTTGTTTTGTCGAAACGTAAGACCGTGCTATGTATGGAATCTTGTAAATGTATATGTACTCCCTAGGTTCTAAGTTAGCATAATTTGACCAGTAACGCAATTACGTTTAGGAAAGAAAGTGTCACGACCCAATTTTCCCTCAGTTGGGTATCGTCATAACACCTAGCCTTAGGGACTAGGTAAGTCTAACATTTACTGAATAACAACAATAATTAAGTAACATCTAACAATTTTCTTTTTGAAGTAGAAATCTCTATAAAATTTATAATTCCCAAAACCTGTAGTATAAGTCATAAGCTCTATAGAGTTTGTAACAATTTACTAGATACAACTGTTTGAAATAAAGTAAACAACATGAATACAATCAGAAGGTGACTCCGAAGCCTGCGAATACAATAACAAGTTTACCTTGAGTCTTCACAACAACAGTCCACACAACTAGCTAATGATCAACTGACTTCAAAATACCTAGATATGCACAAAAATGTGCAGAAGTATAGTATGAGTACATCACGGCGGTACCCAGCAAGTATCAAGACTAACTTCAGTGGAGTAGTGACGGGGAACATTCAAGACACCTACTGGACTAAATAACCTGAACAAGTATAAGTATAAAAACAACAGAGTAAGAAATCAACATAAAGACTACGCGAAGTGGCAATTAATACGGTAATTGCAATAAGGAAGGAAAATAACAACTATCAGCGGAACACCATAATAATGACATAGAAGAATAAACGAAAACACAACCTAAGTCCGATAATCACAGATAAAGTAAAGGACAAGTAACAACTCAACTATACGACATCTTTCACACCGGGTTTTAGTCAATAAACTCTACGAGGTACCGAAACTCATACTATTCACAACTCACGAGTTCCAATACCTGAACCCTAATACTTGGTATCCTGTGCCCTCATTACACTTCATAACTGCACTGACGACTCACGTGCCAAATAGAGCCATTCTCACATAGAAGGCAAGTAAACACGGGTGTTCATCTATACTCAACAATATCAAGAAAACTTCTTAACCGATAAGAGTGCTCAACTACGTGTATGCTTGTGCGAATGTCCTAACATAGTTCATGCCAGCTTGTAAGTACAGGAAAAGAAATGGACAACACGTAGAATATTTTCACACAACTTTCCACAAGATAAATCTCACACAGGTAAGTGTACCATCACACAAGTATCAATAACAAGAATGCTCCCAGGCCATCACGAGTCATCACAAATCAATCCCTGATACAACCTACCTTGTCTCGCCACGTGTGCAATAGTAAAATAAATGTCCGTCTTGTCTCGCTACACGTGCATAATAATGTTCCCACCTTGTCTTGCCACATGCGCAACCCATATATATATATCCCGCCTTGTCACGCCGCATGTGCATAATATCAATAGTAATAATAGTACGGCAGAAACCTCGTGCAACCCCATAACAAAGAGATGTCAACAAAGGGCACTCCCGAGATACCGTCTCGTAGTCCCAAAAGTAAATGCTCAACAGGGGATCTCCTGAGGTACCGCCTCATAGTCCCAAAGTAAATATGCAAGAACAACCAATACAACAACAACAATAACACTAATACAAGGGTAAGATAAATAAATCAACTCAAAAATTTCAGAACTCAAAGGAACATAGGAATTAATTCACAATGAGTGGCTACAATAGAGAATGCTAGTCATAATAAGAACAACTCAACACGAAAGGAAATATTATGTAACAACGGTCCACAATGTACAGTTCGACAACGAGGGAGCTAACACAAGGCGAATAATTCCAAATAAGGACAAGTCAACTAAAATATAGGGTGTCTAACTTCTTTAAAGGTTGGTAATTAAAAAAAAGATACAACAAATTCAATTAGGGATAAACAACAGAAAGATAATCATAGCCTCAATTAAGGATGAACAATTACAAAAGAGATAATTATAACTTCAAATAAAGAAAGGCAGTTAGGGGAAAGATAACATGGCAATAGAAGAGATATTAATTTCAGTTAAGGCACAGATGACTCAAATAAGCATCAAGGGCGGATCATGAAACAATTAATTCTAATTGAAGCAGGTAGAGGTGAAATTAGTAATTAAAAGACGTATTCATAACATAACAACTGCATAACCAGTGAATACAAGGACCTAAGAACCCTAAAAGACCAATTTTTACAGATAAGTCAGAGCACGTACTCGTCACCTCGCGTACACGGACTACAATTAGCATAGAAGACTCAAATCCTAAGGGGTAGTTCCCCCACACGAAGTTAGGCAAGATGCTTACCTCGAACCAAGTTCAATCAATCAGTAAGAATGCCCTTTCCTCGATTATCCAACTCTGAATGGCCCAAATCTGGCCAAACATAATTACATATCATGAATTAAATTATGAGAAACTAATTTAAATAATAAATCTATGACTTTAGCAAAGAATCGAAAATTCGGCCCAAAAAGTTGACCCGGGCCCATGTCTCGGAATTGGGTAAAAGTCATAAAATACGAACACCCAAACAACCACGAGTTCATTTGTACCAAAATTATCCAAATCTGATACCAAAATCCGAATCAAAACTCAAAAATTTATTTGAAGAACTTTCCCACTTTTTCCCAAAATTTTCAACTAAATTCCTTAATTAAATGATGAATTCAACTATAGATTAATAAAGTATAACCATAAATGAGTTAGAAATCCTTACTCAATAGCTTTATCTGAAAAACCCTTGAATTATCTCCTCAATCCGAGCTTTCAAATACCCAAAAATAAAAATGAGATAAAATTCTCGAAATTGACCCTTTTCTACCCAGAGATCTCGCACCTGCGGACCCATAGTCGCACCTACGACGCCGCACCTGCAGAAAATCTATCACAGGTGCGGACTTGACTTACACACCTGGGTCCGCTTTTGCGATTAAATGGCCGCACCTGCAAGTGCGTGTCTGCGAACAAATGTCCGCTTTTGCGGACTCCCTCCTCCAGCTCACTCTCTGCATCTACGGATCTTCAAGCGCATCTGCGGGCTCACAGATGCGGAACTTCCCTCGCACCTGCGACCCCTGGCGATCTCCTTAATCCCGCTTCTGCGCTTGTCCTCTCGCATGTGCTTGTCCGCACCTGCGGCCACCCCACCGCGGGTGCGATTACACCAAAAGCTTGAAAGCTTCAGCTATTACACAAGTCTAAATTTCGATCCGTTAAGCATCCGAAACTCACCCGAGGCCCCTGGGACCTCAACCAAATATGCCAACAAATCCTAAAACGCCATACAAACTCGGTCGAACCCTCAAATCATATCAAACAATGCTAAAAACATGAATCACCCTCCAATTCAAACTTAATGAACTTGAAACTTTAAATTTCTACAACCGATGCCAAAACCTATCTAACCACGTCCGGTTGACCTCAAATTTTTCGCACAAGTTATATTCAACATTATGGACCTACTCAAACTTCCGGAATCAAATTCCGACCCCGATATCAAAACGTCCACTACCGGTCAAAATCTCCAAAAGTTTGACTTTCGCCATTTCAAGCCTAAATGAGCTTCAGACCTCCAAAACACAATCCGGACACGCCCCTAAGTCCAAAATCACCAAACGGATCTATATAACTGACAAAACTCCATTCCGGAGTCGTCTTTATACAGTTCCGACTACAGTCAAAATCCTAAGGCTTAAGCTTCCGTTTTAGGGACTAAATATCCCAATTCAGTCCGAATCATCCGGTAACTGAATTCAACCACGCACGCAAGTCAATACACATAATACAAAGTTTCTCAGGGCCTTATGCCGGCGAACGGGACTTAAATTCTCTAAACGACCGGCCGGGTCGTTACAGAAAGAATGTTATTTTGGATACTGTAGTTTTAAACATATGATGAGATTTCTATAGAATATTTAAAATTAAGGGAGTAATGAGTAGTTTAAAAATTAAATTATTTTTAAATATAAAAATATTTTTTTTTATTTTATATTGGAGTAAACTAATCAGAAAATAGTGCAACGTGAAATGAAATGAAATAGAGAGAATGGTTAAGTTTGCCACCTGAGTATGGCAAATGGGACGAAGGGGATTGTCTATGAAAAAAGAGATACCGATAGATAGTGCATATGTTAAATTTATTTAATTGAATTTTACAGTTATAAGTATCAGTAATAGGTTATTTAAATAAATAAATTATATTTGTTAAAAATAATCTTATCTAATCAATTTATAACTTAAAGTAAATTGAGACACAAATTATTTTGTATTTGAATTAATTTAAACTTTAAAATCTTGGAATAATAAACTCATATTAGTGTTAAGAAAATGAGAGCTAAGTGGTTTGAGATATAATGAGATGAAAAGAAAATCATATTTTATAATAATAAAAAATATTCGTGTGAGTTAGCATCAAATGTAGTTCCGTTTGAATATTTACGCCGTTAGACTGTTGAGCTAGAATGCCGTCAGTTCTTTTTTTTTAGGGTAATAATCTGAATATTATCATAACAACCAAAAGCTTTACATCCTAAGAGCATCGAGTGTACTAGGCACATCCTACTAAAAAGAGAGACCTGCTAAATACTAGGCACATCCCAGTACATCAAGACCTCAAATACATCCGATTAAATACATGAATTCAAACCAAAAGAGAGATCTGCTATACAAACTAACTACACAATCTTTGTATAAATATTGGACACTGCCTTACTCTTCTGGACTCTGCATGCATTCTCAGTCTTTCCGTGAGCTCTTTCTTGATTTGACTAATACAGAATTTTATGTTCAAATTGATTTGTCTGAAAATTTTCCGGTTCCTAACTTGTCAAGTATACTATTGCACCTGTTATTGCTGATGCTATTACCTTTCTAAATTGCTTCCCGTGCCTCCTTCTAATCCACTGCAAAGTCTCAGGTATTGCCATGTCTCGTAGATTGATGCCCGACCATCTTGCTAGTGCTCCTCCAATGGACTTCACCCAATTGCAATCTACAAATAGATGCTGGTGAGACTCTAGCACTCCCATTTCACACATGCACCATCCAACATCTCTTGTGATAGGAATATGCATCTCCAGAAGTCCCTCCCTACTTTGCAACTTTTGTTGGTTTGCTAACCACAACACAAATCTATGCATGGGTAGCATAACTCCACCCCATACCAAATTCATTTCCCAACATCTTGATATATGACCAAGCATATGAGCCATTTCCAGTCAAGGTATAAGTATTCCCATTATACCATTGAGCCATGCTATGTTTTAGTCCATTGATCTCCTTTCAATACCAACTACAATATGCAGGTGGTTGATGATCCCAAATACTCCTACATGTGTTTATATAAACACCATTCACCCACCTCACCCGCAATACTTCCTTATTAGTCACTAGTTGCTATAACAGTTTTTTCACAGATGCCACATTCCATAGTTTACATCCCTTGATGTTTAAACCTCCACACTTCTTTGGTATACATATTAAGTACCAAGCTACCAATGCTATTTTTCTATTCCCTTAAGTGCTACCCCATAGGTACTCCCTACATTTCCTATCTACTTCCTTGATGACACTTTGTGGAAGTATAAAGACATCTCCCCAAAAATTATACACTGCAAAGAGAACAACATTTATAACTTGCATTATACCAGCATAAGAAAGCTGTTTAGAATAGTCAGAATTGATTTTCTTTTTATTCTTCTCCACTAGTTGATGATATTCAACTTTACTCCACTTCTTTGATGTTAGAGGTAATCCTAGATATCTCATAGGTAAAGTACCCAATGAGAAATCCGTGTTACTCAAGATTATCTGCTTTAATTCATCATCTATCCCTGCTAGAAAAATATTAGATTTTTTCATATTAACTACCAATCCTGAGACTTCATTAAAGTGATTCACTATTTCCATCATCCTGTGAATGGACAGGAGATTGCCTTTGCAAAACAATATCAGGTCGTTTGCAAATATGAGATGACTAAGCTTAGTACTCTTGCACATAGGGTGAAACTGAAAATCTGGAAGAACACTCATTTTGTTCATCACTCTAGTAAGGTGCTCCGTGACTAGAACAAACAATAACGGGGATATGAGGTCTCCTTGTCTAAGGCCTCTCTTCCCCTCAAAATAGCCAAATTCACTACCATTCACTTTTACTGTAAATATAGTTATTGTAACACACACTATGATCAAGTGTAAAAATGGCATAGGAAATTCATAGCCTTTAAGCACTTCCTCCAGAAATTCCCATCTTACCATGTCATAGGCTTTCTTTAGATCAATTTTTATCAATCATCTTGGGTAGTCTTCCTGTTGTAATGCTTCAAATGTCATGACATATGAGTACATTATACATTAGAGATCTTCCTTCTATGAAAGCTGCTTGGTTGTCTTGGTTGTCTGCTACAATCATTGGAATGACTTTCCTTAATCTCTTACAAATGATCTTAGAAATACACTTGTAAATAACAATGCAACATGAGATAGGTCTGAATTGGCTAGCCTGCAAGGGATTTTTCACTTTTGGAATAAGAGCAAAGATTGTAGAATTAATCTGTCTAGGTTGTTGCCCGTTCTCAAGAAATTCCAGAACTGCAGCAGTCACCTCCTCACCATCAATAATTGACCGTGAAACTTTATAAAAATCACTCCCATAACCATCTGGTCCAGAACTCTTTGTCTCATCAATACTGAAATTTTTTAACCGCGTTAAATCAAGAAATATACTTTTAATTGAAATGCAAAAGTTCTAGCAACTAATAACTATATGGCATCAATCCCATTTGAATATTTCTCAGATCTTACCTTTCAACTTTCTTCTTTAAAGTTTTAATTCCACTTTCATAGAATAAGATCGACAGCGTAACTTTCTTTTTTAATATTGTCAGATCATCCAAAAGACATTTACAGATAATTTTCCTTAACAAGTAGTAAAATTTGTAATTCCGAAAATAGGACAAGTACTTTAACTATATACTGATAGTGTAAGAAATTTTTATATTTTTAAGTCACTTTTATCCCTTATATTTTCAAGATTAGAAATTTCACTTTTTACGAAGGATTTTCTGTAAAACAATTTCGATAATTTTATAGTATAAAAATTTATTTATACTAACTGTGTATATAATTTAATAAGACAAGCTAATTATTACAACAGGTAAAAGATAGATGAATATATTAGTTGAACTCTTCAAATAAAAAGCGAAAACAAGTGTTAGTGAAAAAATACAAATCCCATGCAAATACAAACACAAAAGAAATGACTCTTTTCTGCATGCAGAAACCATTCGCCACATTACCACAAATCCTCTACGTATGTGTAAAGCAATCAACACTTTTATCCATGCAAACAAGTACGTGTCAAACCTTAATCTTGAATTCCTTCCCTATATATTCCCACCCTTTCTCTTCTCCATTTCCCATCAGCACAAAGAGTGTAAGTGTATTAACAAGAAAAAGCAATGGCTTCTAACTCCTCTCTCATTTGTTTTAGCCTTTGTTTCCTCTTTCTTTTTCATGGTACTTTTGCTCAGATCTTTGAGCACCAGCGAGTCTGGCAGAGGCTTCAACAGCAGCAACAACATCGGGCGCTCAGGTCCAGAACTGAATGTCGGATTGAGCGCCTGAATGCTCAGGAACCTACTCGTAGGTTCGAGTCTGAGGCTGGTGTCACCGAGTTCTGGGATCATACTCAGGAGCAATTTGAGTGCGCCGGAGTTCAAGCCGTTAGGCATGAAATCCGACGAAATGGGCTTTTGTTGCCTTACTACAGCAACACTCCTCAGCTCATCTACATAATTCAAGGCCAGTATATGTGCTTTCTGTTTTAATTTATGTGACACAATTACTCTTCCGACTTTTGTTTGACCACAGTTCTCTTTAATATTTTTCTAAATATTTTAGATTACTAAGTATTGTGACTATTTGAATTCAAGGGATGAAGAGGATTTATCTGAACCCCTTTCGCCCGAAAATTATACAATAAAATTAAAGGCAAAATTCGTTTTGTGCCTATATATATTATATTTTGAATTTCCTGCGACAATCCAAAACAATAACTCAATAGTCGCTGACTTGACTACAATCTCTTTTAATTTTTTAACATTTTTTTTGAACCCCTTAGCGCCCCTGCCATTGTTTTTATTATTGGACATAGGGAGTATGTGTGTTAAGGTTTTAGTTAGCACTTGTGGTTGTATATATGTCATAATATTTGTGTGCATTAAAAATCTGGTCGAATCCAGGAAGTGGAGTGCATTCGACGGTGTTCCCAGGTTGTGCCGAGACATTTGAGACAGAGTCACCACAATCCAGGGGGGGAGAAAGGAGAGAAAGAGGGGAAGCTGGACAGAGATTCAATGACCGTCACCAGAAAGTTAGACGTTTTAGAGCTGGTGATATTCTTGCTTTGCCTGCTGGTGTTACTCATTGGACTTACAATGACGGTGAAGAACCAATTATTAGTGTCTCACTTATTGACACTTCTAACCAGGCCAATCAACTTGATCTCACGTTCAGGGTAAGTAATTGCTGATTCTTGAATTGTCTTAATATTCATTTTCTAAACTTTTTGTTTTAAGGAAAATAAAATGAAGAATATAATACTACTAATTAAAATAGGACACTGAAATGGTTATGCTCGGACTCTTAGAAATGCCGTTTGGTGTGTGTCGGATTCTTTCGGAGGAGAATTTGATTTGGGTGTGGCAGCATTTGTTTTTGGAGAGGCTGAGCAGCGTCTGATGTTTGTTAGATCCTTCAAGTAGTGCATTTTTGGAAGTGCATTTTTAGAAGATCCGATATAATATATGAGTGTGACAGTAGTTTTAGAGAGTTCGAGTAACATAGGATGACACCATTTGGTACCACAAACAAGGCCTTCACGATAACTATTCAATGTTTTTACTAGTATAATTTTTAATGGTAAAGTAGACTATAAGATTCTCCGATTTAAACTTAATTGATTCCTTCTAATTTTGACTTTTTAGACATAAATTGTAACAAAGTCATGGTAATTATTTGACTAAATTTCAATTTACAGAAATTCTTCCTTGCTGGAAATCCTCAACGTGGTGTACAACAACAAATGTTAGGAAGACAACAAGAGGAAGCAGCTGGCCTAGGAAGAAGAGGTGAACAAGAGAGAGGAGGCAACATCTTGAGCGGATTCGACGCTCAGCTTTTGTCCGATGCTTTCAACGTCGATCCTGAAATAATTAGGAGGCTACAAGAACAAGCCCCGGAAAGGGGAGTCATCGTCCGGGCGGAGAACCTTCGGTTTCTCCAACCCGAAGAATCAGAAGAAGAAGAACAACAACAACAACAATGGCAACAAGGTAGAAGAGGAGGAAGATGGCCTTTGAATGGGTTGGAAGAAACTTTGTGCACAATGAAGTTGAGAGAAAACATTGGCCATCCTACTAGAGCTGACGTGTACAATCCACGTGGCGGTCGCATTAGCACGGTCAACGGTTTGACTCTCCCTGTCCTTAACTTTCTCCAACTCAGTGCTGAAAGAGGAACCCTCTACCGGGTAATTCCTTATCCCTTAACGTGACAATTATATCAAGCGTTTAATATTATACAATTATAATAGTAATATATTTATTATTATATTAATCTTTGTATTATGATCCCGTATAATTTGTTTCTCAACTAAATAACCCCGAAAGTATAGCTACATAAAACTCTCTAAAAAGATAATTGGCGCTATTTTCTATACGTAAAGTGATTTGTTACGACAAGTTAAACTATATACTCCATCCGTTTCAATTTATGTGAACTTATTTTCTTTTTAATCCGTTCCAAAAAGAATGACCTATTTCCCTATTTGAAAACAATTTACTTTTATGCAATGATTTATAGCCACACAAAATATATGTGCCTCATTTTACACCACAAATTCAAAAGTCTTCTCTTTTTTCTTAAACTACGTGCTCAATCAAATGAGTTCACATAAATTGAAACGGAGGAAGTATATTGCAATTTTAAACTATAGAATTTGGTACTAGTAGAACTATTATTTGAACAAGGTAGAAAAACAAAGGGATTTTTGTTGTATTATAGAACTAGCACTAATGCCTTAATGACATTATTGCATGGTTTTTCAGAATGCTATAGTGGCACCACACTGGAACATGAACGCACACGCAGTCATCTACATTATCCGAGGAAGCGGCCGAATTCAGGTGGTAGGAAACGCCGGGCGATCCGTGTTTGACGACGAGGTGAGGCAGGGTCAGCTACTCGTCGTGCCTCAGAACTTCGCGTTGGTGAAGAGGGCAGGGGAACAAGGGCTGGAGTACATTACGTTCAAGACCAACGACAACGCCATGACCAGCCCGTTAGCCGGGAGGTTGTCCGCCATTCGAGCCATGCCCGAGGAAGTTCTGATGAACTCGTACCAGATTTCGAGACAAGAGGCAAAGAGTTTGAAGTATAATAGGGATGAGTTGAATGTTTTTGGACCAGGAGCTAGATCTGGTAGGCAGCAATATGCCTAAGAAATGTAAAATCAAATGTATTGTAATGTACTCAAATCCAATGTTTTATGCTATGTGAAGTAATGTTAGGATTTGTAATGCTGAGAGAATAAAAAATGCCTCTAGAATCTGGCTTTTAAGTACTTTGTAAGCGGGAATTCTGGCGTTTAATCTTCGACTGAATAAAAATGTACTGACTTTTCAGTATGTCATGTTGTTTGGGCTTTACTATAATCAACTGCTTTTCTTTTTCTTTACCTTCATTTTTTTGGGTAATGTTTTATTCGAAGACGGGTTCAAAGTTTGAAATTTATGGTTTGTTATAGCGTTACTATCCAATATAGTTAAATTTATATATATATATATATATATATATATATATATATATATATATATATATATATATATATATATATATATATATATATATATATATATATATATATATATATATATATATATATATATATATATATATATATATATATATATATATATATATATATATATATATATATATATATATATATATATATATATATATATATATATATATATATATATATATATATATATATATATATATATATATATATATATATATATATATATATATATATATATATATATATATATATATATATATATATATATATATATATATATATATATATATATATATATATATATATATATATATATATATATATATATATATATATATATATATATATATATATATATATATATATATATATATATATATATATATATATATATATATATATATATATATATATATATATATATATATATATATATATATATATATATATATATATATATATATATATATATATATATATATATATATATATATATATATATATATATATATATATATATATATATATATATATATATATATATATATATATATATATATATATATATATATATATATATATATATATATATATATATATATATATATATATATATATAATAAATTTTTTAATATATATGGATAACTCAGAGATCTTCCCTAGGTTTCGCTTTACCAGACATCTCTCGTGATTTATGATTTTATACTTACTTCCCTTATTTTGATTTCTTTGTAACAATTCTTTTAATCTCTCGTGATTTATGATTTTATACTTACTTCCCTTATTTTGATTTCTTTGTAACAATTCTTTTAATCTCTCGTGATTTATGATTTTATACTTACTTCCCTTATTTTGATTTCTTTGTAACAATTCTTTTAACCTAACTGATGGTAGGCTATAATTACGTATTTTAATCGCATATCGCACTCTAATTTACTGCACTTTAATTGAGTTTGAGCTTTAATCGCTAGTGTTTTGCACTAATAATGTATTTTATGCTTTGTAGGATTGATTCCGAGCTATGTAGATATTATAGAATGAAACCGAGCTATTTGAAGCTTTGAAATCTGAGTAAAATCCTAAGGGATTAAGTCGGTATTGCGTTGGGGGGTCGAGAACCACATCCGGATATTAAAAACCAAGGAAAAAGCTAGCTCTAAGAATCCACCACAGCCGCGGCGCGCTACGTGCCGCGGCTGCCCATTTTCTGCTGCTGTTAATTTTTCACGCTCTCTGATAAAGCCCACTACCACCGCGCGTGGCGCGTCGCCCCATGCGGCGTGCCTCTGCAATGTTTATAGAGTAACAATCCTATTTCGAGTAGGAGAAGGTGGTTTCGTTTGGGCCCGACCCTACTTGGTATAAATACATGTAAAACGTTATTTTGAGGGACATCTAACATACTTTGAAGGAGAATTCATGTGGAGGAACACACACCACGCTTGGAGGAGGCTTCTAGCTAGTTTATCTTCTCTTCCCTTCCTTTAATCTCATAGTTTATTAGTTCTAGAGTTTTGGGTGTTACATGAACGTTGTAGTTTAAAGCTTGAATTATTCTTATTATTTTATCATATTGGTTTATTTATTCAATCTTGCGCTTAATTATTTGATTGCTTGATCACCAATTAAATACTATCTATAAATCTACGATTGAACTCGGGAGAGGGAATTTTAGATTGCATATAAGATTGAGTAGAGCAAGATCTTGAACTCGAGTATCGGGAACAGATTTGCGGTTAGGATAGGAATATACCTAATCGCCTTGCTTGGTTATTATACGGGAATAATTAATGCGTTCTTGTTAATCCTAATTCCATAGGAATATATGCGTTAGGTTAGCTTGAATAGGAGAGTAGTACTTCGGGAGAAGGCTACGAGCAATATTAGCCCTGTTAATCAATAAGCCAGATAAATTAATTCGACAATTTAAGTAGAAAACTCAACGGGATTGTTAGCTAACCAATAACTCTGGAATATTTTCTTCCATTGAATTCTTCTTTAATATTGCCAACTTATTTTCTTTAATCTCTTTGTTTGCTACTCTAGATTAGTTGTAGTTAAATAATCATACTTTAGAAAATCGCTTGAGTAGATTAATTATCTTAGTTTAATTTAGTAAATAGTTAATCACAAGTACCTGTGGGTATGATATCTGGACTTACAATCCTATATTACTTGTCGACCACGTATACTTGCGTGTGCGTTTGGGAGCAACAAGTTTTTGGCGTCGTTGCCGGGGATTTAGAAATTAACTATTCCACTAGATTAGATTTTTACTTTTTGTCTATTCAAGTTTTTGTTTTTATTTTTATTTTTATTTTTATCTTAGTTTAATATTTTATTATCTTTGTTGACATGACATCTTGGAATGAGAATTGGTCGAATATTGGTTATTCTTATTATGGTGATCCTTGTCCATATTGTGGAGGACCACACTTATGGAAAAAGTGTGAATCTCAATCTTATGAGTGAAATATTTATAATGTGTGTGGTGGTCAAGGCGGCCATTGGGATGGTTGTCCTAATTCTTATTATCCTTCTCAGAATTCTTATTATGATGTTTCTAATAATGTTTATGAGTTTGATAGGAACAATGAAGTGGAGGATATGGAATGCGTTGCTCGTATTATGGACATGATGAGGCAAGTAGCCGAGCAATAAGACGTGATGAGGCAAGTAGCTGAGAAACAAGATGAAATTCACAAAAAGAATGCCTCAGCGATCAAAGGATTGCATGCTAGAATGGACGAATTAATGGCTAATTTTCAAGAAGAACCTCAACTCGACGAAGAGAGCGAATTCCCACAAGAAGATAACTTTGAAGAAGCAGATATCGTGAGCCAATCTTGGCTAGAGGAACAAGCTCAACTGGTTAAATTTCATGGGGTTCTACGTAATGGTCTTTCAAATATGGCAGAACAGGTGATAGACGAAATAATTGAGCTCAGGCAAGTGAGAGAGACCAATTTGGATCAAATATCCATGACATGCATGCTCAATTGAATAAAACGTTTGAGGCGTCTGATGCCCTACAAGCAATTTTTGTAGATACTGGCCAGCTTGTGGAGAGGAAAAAGGAATTCCAACTACTCGACTAAACTATTATTAATAATGCCAAGGTTGAAGAAATGTACAAAAGTGAGGATGCCAAAAGTGAAGCGATTCTAGAGTTGGAGCGCATTGGACCTCATTCTAACCATTTTTCAACATTGTGCTTGGTTGGTGATACGAGAATTGATCCATTCGAGCCTATGGAGGAGTTAATGAATGGAGAACAAAGTGTTTATATTCTGAAATTTGTGATGCCAAGGAGACAAAACGACATCCTTTACTTAAAGGCCAAGAAGTGTAAAATGCGATACCTATTACTTGGTTTATTTGTTTTTACACCACCGCTCCAGGAACGCGACAGAAAAATTGAATCAAAATTGGGGGCGTAATGCATATCCTCAAAGTGGAAGGAAAAGTGGTGGAAGTAGTGTAAGTCGTGCCACGACTATAAATAAGGCGCTTGTTGGGAGGCAACCCAATTCTATTTTTTTCTTTTTATTTTTGTTTTGTATTTTATTTTATTGTGTTATCGTTGTAGTGTTGTTTTTGTATTTTGTAGGAGTAGGAGCATGGAATAAAGCCATTAGGCGTGTGAAAAATTGAGCAGGTGGTTGAAACTAAGTGTGAGGTACCCGCACAAAGGATAACAATCGGGAGAAGTATGAGTATCCCGTGAGCTGCTAATTCTTCGGCCTTTGGCCTACTAGGGAGTCTTTTTTATCCTCTTGTTGTTTATAGTGTGCATTGAGGATATTACACAATTTTAAGTGTGAGGTGAGTAGGTTGTCTGGGTGATTTTCTGTGCTATCTTAGCTTATGTAGTACTCGTTCTTAGTGTAGTAGTTTTTGTTAAAAATTAAAATAAAAATAAAATAAAAAATCAGAAAATTGGGACTTTTCCCGACGATGGATCTCCTAGACAGTTTTCTTGAGGGATTTAAGCCGAAAAAGATAGGACAAAAAGATTTTCTTTGTAGGTAGTGTAGCAATTACCCCTTTGGTTTTTCTTTGTGCCTGTCACGACCCAAACCAATGGGCCGCGACGGGCACCCGATACCTTACTCAATCGGGTACCAATATAACGTATCTTTTCATATCATACTATCATAGATAACTGAGCCGGAGAGGCTACCGTGAGATAAGTAGAACACAACATGAAGTACCAACTTATACTTAAGACATACGGACCTATAAGGCCAAAATAACCACTTGTACACTGAACATAGGCCGACAAGGCTATATAATCTTTTACGTACATGACATCTGTCTACAAGCCTCTAAGAATATATAATTTTTATAAAGGCCGGGACAGAGTCCCGCCATACTAAACAATACATGTCTAAAGCATACTGACCAAACAAGAAACTCCGGAGCAAATAGAGCGCACCAACATCTTCCGCTGAGCTGATAGCCTATTTGGAGGGCTCTCGACCTGTCTATCGGGACCTGCGGGCATGAAACGTAGCATCCCCAGGAAAAAGGGACGTCAGTACAAATAATGTACCGAGTATGTAAGGAATGAAAATCAGTAAACAATATACATGAGAAAAACATGAAGTAAAAGACTCGACATGTATGCCTGAATAACTCTATGAATCATTAATATTTACAATGTCATGCATATGCGTATAAATACCATACCATGTTTAGGTATATGCGTTCATAACATCATCAAGCCTCTGAGGGCATCCCATCATATCATCTCGGCCACTGTGGGCAAATTATCAACGTATACCAGCTGATCAGGTGGTGGTACGTATATAACACCGTAACCTTTTCCC
>AWOL01S0002755.1:73789-100139 GCA_000715115.1 Nicotiana otophora
ATATATATATATATATATATATATATATATATATAACGCCTCCTGGTCATGGGTCAATGTACATGTATAAATGCATGAAATGCATAAGAAATACGTTAATAAGATTTCTCGAATATCATAAAATCAATATGCCTTTCGGATAAACTTTATTAAATACGTATTTTTCTGAGACCCATGAATAGAGGATATAATAATAATTCACATGGGGAATCAAGAATATAGACACCCCTAGTATTTCAATGAATAGAGTCATTTATGAAAGTTGCGTATTTTGCTCGTTTCGTTTGTATCATTTGGATCATGCCAAAAAGAAAGAAGGGATAGCCTTAACATACCCGGAATAGGAAAAATTCCGTATGATATTCTTGAGAAAGATTGTATCGTACCCCCTTAGAATCGCAAAATCCCGTTGCTATTATAATATGGAGTCTCGTATGAATTTTCAAATTCCCTCACCTTCGATCTTGGCTTTGCTTTTCTGTATAACTCCCTTACTAAATGAATTTGTTGAAGATGCTAAAATTCTCAGGTTACATGTGTGTACATGTTCTTGTATGAATTTGCTGAAGCAAACTCACGTTACTTTATCTCACTTTGTAAAAGAGTCAAATGAATCTTATTTTAGATTTTTCATCCGTAAATGTCTCACTTAAAGACATATGAAAGTCCTTTAAAATTAAGATTTGTGGGCCCCATTTGCATAATGACTAAGCCACCCAAAATTTACCTAACTTTATCATTTTGCAACATAATTCATGAGTCACTAATTATAGTGATGGGCTGCCACGTAAATGGTTATAAGGCTTATCCAAAAATTATCCACTTAATTCCTTAATCAATTAATTAATCCCCCACTAATCTAATAATTAACTAATTATTTACATAATTAAGAATTATCTCAAATTACTTATAATACTACTCACTTTTAACACACTTTATACATCTTGCTATCATGGTCGTGTGGTACCTTGTATGGCACTAATCCATAAATATGGGGTATTGTAGCTTGGGCCTTATTTTATCCCAAAATGTCAAACTTCAACGAAATTCGTTTTCTTTAAATTGCTTACCCTCTCACCTTCACGAATTTACTCATCACTTGTTTGAATTAGCATAATGCTTATAATCTCAAAATAATCTCATCCCGAACTTACGTCGATTAACTTACGACGAAACTTTAACGTACGAAAATGCAAGATGTAATATCTCATTTTCGAGCTTTCATCAATTTACTTATGGCGTATTTTTACGTACGAAAATATGGGATGTAACAGTGCCATGGTTCTTTTCCAAGAGTTTTGTTTGAACCGGGTGTAGTTAGTTTTATATTTTAGGAGTAGGAGCCATTGTGTTGTGATTGGAATTGAAGCAATATCTCTTGACTTTGTTATGCCTTGAGAATAGTGAGTACTTTGGTGGTGACGCTTAGGCTCAGTTTTTGGGTCTTGTGTAAGTACCTTAAATTGTATGATCTTAACTTTGCTTAACGGCTTTGATTAGAGAGTCTTGATGAGTCCAATCTTGAGTAAGTTATGTTCCATGTGTGTGTGAGGTTTGTGTGTTATTCTGTGCATTTCATTTGATGTCCAGAACTTGCCCTGTGTGTTTGCAAAGCGAATTAGTAGTTTTGTTTAGTCTTGTAAGTGATATAGGCGTTTCTTTGTTGAGCTAGATATATATAGTTTACCCGCATAATTATTATGTATCATAGTTAACCCTTTGAGCATGTAATCCTATTTCTTTGGCAACCACATTGCAAGCCTTACCCATTTGTTTGAATTAACCATCTATTTGAACCTTTTCACCTCTCATGAGCACTTGAATTGTTATGAACTTGGTAAAAGTTAAAGTGTGGGGTGATTGGTTTGGCTTTTGAGTGGAACTAATAAAATAAGGAGAAAGGTGCATTGTTTTGAAAAAGTAAGAGTCACTTGAATTGAAAAAGAAAGAAAAATAGTTGTATTGTTGTAAAAATTATTCCTTAATAGTGGTAACTCTAAATGTAATTGTGCTTAAAGAAGTATGGAGTTAATATATATTGATGTGAAGGTGGAGTTATGGTTTGACATAAGTGTGGGGTTTTAAATGTTAAAGTGTATATATTAAAGTGCTTAGGGAGATGTAGTCACTCTTATATCCGAATGTATTCTACCCGTCCCGCAGCCTATATTAGAACCAATTGAAGTCCTACTTGATCCTAGATTGAATGAGCTCGATTAGTAGAGTAGTACACTACGGGCAAGCCTATGGTGCATCTTGTGTGGCATATGAATGTTATTTCTGAGAGTGAGTGAATTCTTTCTATCTTGAGTTCCTAATTGTTCTTAAATTTTATTGTGTGTAGAACTACTCTCTTTTGTCGTGTTAGGGCACTTGATTCATGAAGAAAAGGTAATGTCATTGACCTCTATGTTAGAGTAAGTGAGTGAGTTGTGAATAATGTGTTGTACTTGTGAGTCAAATCTTGAGGTGAAGATGTTACACTCTTGTGCTTAGTCTATTTTAAATATTCTTGGTGTGATGAGTTAGGAGAATTGTTTAAAAAGGTCGTGTATATATAAAGTGTAGTTTGATTGCTTGAGGACGAGCAATGGTTTAAGTGTGGAGTGTTGATGGTAGGCTATAATTACGTATTTTAGTCGCTTATCGCACTCTAATTTACTGCATTTTAATTTAGTTTGAGTTTTAATCGCTAGTGTTTTGCACTAATTATGTGTTTTATGCCTTGTAGGAGTGATTCCGAGCTATGTAGATGTTACAGATTGAAATCGAGCTATTTGGAGCTTTGAAGTCTGAGTAAAATCCCAAGGAATTAAGCCGGGATCGCGTTCGGGGGTCGAGAACCACATCTGAATGTCAAAAACCAAGGAAAAAGCCTAGATATGAGAATCCACCACAGTCGCAGCGCGTGGGGTGGCGCATAGCGCCTCGCGACTGTCCATTTTCTGCTACTGTCAATTTTGCACGCTTTCTGATAAAGCCCTGTGCAATTTTAACAGAGTAACAATCCTATTTCGCGTAGGAGAAGGTGGTTTCGTTTTGACCCGACCCTACTCGTATAAATACATGTAAAACGTTATTTTTGAGGGACATTTAACATACTTTGAAGGAGAATTCACGTGGAGAAACACACACCACGCTTGGAGGAGGTTTCTAACTAGTTTATCTTCTCTTCCCTTCCTTTAATCTCTTAGTTTATTAGTTCTAGAGTTTTTGGTGCTACATGAACGTTATAGTTTGAAACTTGAATTGTTCTTATTATTTTATCATATTGATTGAATATGTGCTTAATTATTTGATTGCTTGATCATTAATTAAATACTATCTATGAATCTACGATTGAACTCGGGAGAGAAAATTTTAGATTGCAGATGAGATTGAGTAGAGCAAGATATTAAACTCGAGTATCGGGAACAAATTTGCGGTTAGGATAGGAATATACCTAATCGCTTTGCTTGGTTATTATACGGAAATTATTAATGCGTTCTTGTTAATCCTAATTCCATAGGAATATAGACGTTAGGTTAGCTTGAATAGGCGAGTAGTACTTTGGGAGAAGGCTACGAGCAATATTAACCCTGTCAATCAATAAACCAGATAAATTAATTCGATAATTTAAGTAGAAAACTCAACGGGATTGTTAGCTAACCCATAACTCTAGAATATTTTCTCCCATTGAATTCGTCTTTAATATTGCCAACTTGTTTCCTTTAATCTCTTTGTTTGCTACTCTAGATTAGTTGTAGTTAAATAATCACACTTTAGAAAATCGCTTGAGTAGATTAATTGTCTTAGTTTAATTTAGTAAATAATTAATCACAAGTCCCTGTAAATGCGATATCTGGACTTACAATCATATAGTAATTGTCAACCACGTATACTTGCGTGTGCGTTTTGGAGCAACAATAACCCAAAAGAATTATGGATAGTTACAACTTACAACGTTAATATTCCATAACAATTGAGTTTATAGTCAAATTAGTATTTCTTTTCACTTTCTTTTCCCATCACTATCAACTTTATACTCCATGCTAAGACTAAAGACAAAAAAGTTCAAAACTAAAAATAAAGTAGTAGTAACAAAAGAATAAAAGAATATCCTATTTTGACAAAAAGAGAACAAAAAAAAAATAAAAAATATCCTAGCTGAAAAGCACTAACTTTAGATTTTTGGTGGTCCTCTCCATATTTAATGGTTAAGAAAAAAACATGTAATTTCAAACTTGCCGTCTCCCAAAATCGCCACCCTTTAGCTAGAAAACCACTATCTCAAATTAATGATAAAACCCAAATCGACCCCTCAAAGTTCTGGTAATTCTTGCAAATCCTCAGTCCTTATGAAAAAGTTGAACAAAAAGTCCATATCATCCTCCATTGTTGTATTAAACATGTCCAAACTTTGAAATTCTTCACCAGCCACAGTAACAAAATTGGAGTTGTCGTCAATTGCTAATTCATTTGTCCATAAACTCTCATGCATCTCGATAAAATACTCTGATGAGTCTATAATTTCTTCCAATTTAATTACTTTTTGATCGTCGGTTGTCGCGGGTGTGATGATTGACGATGAATCAGCTGTCACGGTTGACACTTCGCTAGTCGATATTTGTGGCGAGTTAGGAGGATGACCAAAACTATTTATTTCGTGTTGGATAGAAGTGTTGAAATCTGAATTGATGTTATTGTAGTGTCTTTTGGAGTTACGAGGAGGTTGATAATTTTTTAGCCTTTTCTTCAAGTGGGTGTGCCAAATATTTTTAATTTCATTGTCAGTTCTTCCTTGTAATCTTGATGCTATTGCTGACCATCTGGAAAAAAATCAAGAAATTAATTTTTATTAGGATAGAGTATAAAATTCTTTATAATTTAAACAGTGCATTGAGATTTGATATTAACTGAACTTATAGTGTCAAACTAAGGAGATAGGGATCATGTCACGTGCATTTATTTATTTTAACACTTTATGCATAGATTTGTGCAGATTTGAAATTAATTTACCAACTTATCTAATCGAATCTTTTCACATCTACTTAGATTAATACTTCCTAGAAACCAAAAAAGAAAAAAGAAAAAAGAAAAAGAAAACATGGGCATCAAGAACACAGATGTGGAAGTGTGCATGTGATTACTCTTAATTGATAGTATCTTCTTATAGAGGACAGATTTGTCATGACATATTTAAATTAGAAATTTCAATTTTTTAAAATTCCGTATTTAATCGAACAACTTCATATGAGGATATGACTCTTAATAGGAGGGTGTGAAACTCGATGATTAGGGTAGAAAATTAGCAGATGGTTGAGCGTTTTTCATTTCTATACCATTAATTTTCGTATTACTCTTGTATTCCCATAGGCTAGTTTTCTTTTACTACATGTTCTAATTCTTACTCCTATCTCTTTCGCTTCGGTTTATCTAGTATCAGTCTTGTTAGTAGTGCTTACTGTTATTGCTTCTTTCTCATTTTTTATTGTATCGAGTGTCTGTCGAAAATAATTTTTCTGTCCTCACAAAGATATGGACAATGTATGTGTACGCCCCCGGATTTCACTTGTCGAATTTTTACTGGATATGTGATTGTTGTTGTAAAAGAGTTTTAGCTAGCATTTGGATATAAATTTGATTGAAACTTGAAAAAAGAGTTTTTGAAGTTGTGTTAAAAAATAATTTTTGAAAATTGAAGTTGTGATTGGACATGCATTAATTTTATTTGAAGAAAAGTTAAATTTTTGTGAGTGGAAGAATAATTTTCACCCAAAAACTATCCTAAACCAGTTTTTGCAACTTGTAAACTTTTGAATCTTTTTTTTTCTTCCTCAAAACATGATCATAATATATAAGCAAACAATGTTTTTAATTTATTTTTTTGAAAAAATGAAACTGTGGCCAAACTGGGGCTTAATACAAGATATTGATATGAGAAGTTTGATCTAAAACTGACCTATTGCCTAGCTTTTCATGTAAGTGGATGATGGTATCTTCTTCTTCTTTGGTAAAATTTCCCCTCTTTATATCTGGACTCAAGTAATTCATCCACCTGAGTCTGCAACTTTTCCCACATCTCAATAGTCCTAAAATAACCAAAAAACGAAAATTAGACTAAAAATGAACTTTACTTATCAAAATCTCAAGAAAAATATAATCCAAAACTGGGGTTTCGATCCTTTAACAAAATCCTTTAAAAACATCATTTTCTTCATATTCCATCATACATTTCTATTAATTTAATTTCTTCATAAAAGTTTTGTAAATATAATGGCCAAGAAAATAGTTACTTCTCCCATTTCACTATATGTGAATGCGACCCTTCTATTCGGCAAGTTTAAGAAGACAAAAAAAACAAGATTTTTGAAATTTGTAATTCTCAACATATCATAATATTTGTGTAGCGATAAAGTTTTTGAAGCTTATAGTTCTAAAAGCGACATAACATTTACAGCTATAAAAGCTTATAAATTAAAGAAAATAAGATCATATAAACTGAAAAAAATGACGGAGAAGATTGGAATATATATATGGGCAAATTACCTGCTTGTTTAGGAAGAGCACGCCAATTGCCATGGCCATTTCTTTGAATGTAAGAGATAAGAATTTGGTCTTCTTCAGGTGACCATGGCCCTTTCTTCAAACCCATTTTCTCACAACAAGGAGCTCTCACCATTTTTTCTTTTCTTGATATATTCCTTTTTTGCCTTAACAGGGCGGTGCTCTGATCAATTGACGGGACGTAGCAGAAAAATTGATTCTTTTTTCTCTCTTTTGTTGTGTGTGTGTGTGTGTGTTTGACAAACTATTAGAATTCTGGTTCTTCAGTGCTAAAGGAAAGAGTGAAATATGGAAAGGCTAGCTCAAGAGTGTAGTAAATTAAAGGCCACGACTGGATATTTATTTATCCTCTTTAGAGATTACATTATTTATAAACACAATAAATAAACCTATAGTCAAAGGTTAGCCTTGCATTCAAAAAGTCTTTACTTGCAATTTCCAGGAAGTTGGATCTCTTTCTTTATCTTCAAAGAGAAATAAAACACTCAAGTAAATTACATGTTTACATATTTGACATCTCAGCATGAGTACGACCAAGCTTACTATATATAATAAATTTTTAATGGCGAGCCAGGAATTTCCCTTAAGATGTTTAAACTTGAAAAAATTGAAGAAAATTTTCTCACAAATTAAGGATATTCAATACATGTTATATACTAGTGGCGTAGCCACCCTATGCTAAGGGTGGTCAAGCGCACACCCTTCGCGGAAAAATTATAATGCATATATAAGTTAAATACTACTTTATATGGTTATATATATTATAGTTTGCACACCCTTAACACAATTGAGTGAGGCACTAGTCCAGCAACTCAGGGAGTTCTAAGTGTCATGTTGTTCACAGGTTCAAAGTTCTGCCCATTTTGTTTGCCAAAACTAAACGGAGACCACCATGCGTAGTCTATTTGATTCTTTTGCAATTCAAAAAAATTTCTAATAAAATAACTCTTAAAACTTATAAACAACTAATCTTAAAAGTAATATTTTAACTAAAAGTTATTTCTTAGGTATATTTTATAATTTAAAAGTCAAGCTCTACAAAAATTTTGGTACACTATTCATCGACAAAAAAAATTATTGACTGGTTTAAAATTTGAACACTCGTAACGGAATTCCTGGTTACGCCACTGTTATATACCTCTAAAACATACTCTATCTGTTTCAATATAGATGGGGTAGTTTGATTCGGCACGAAGTTTAAGAAAGAAAAAAAGACTTCTGAAATTTGTGGTCTTAAAAGCTTAAGGGGTAAAATCTTTGTGGGACCGTGACATTTGGGTGGTTATAAAAGCTTCTCATTAAGGGTAAAATGAATAGTTTAAAGTTGAATTATTTTCAAAATTTATCGTTCTTTTTAGAACGGACTAATAAGGAAAATGTGTCATCTAAATTGAAATATAGAGAATAATACTTTACATATATACAACTATACTTTTTCAACGAACGATAGCTTCACCCCCGCTACATTACAATTCCTATATCATAACCCTGCATTATGACACCTATATTACTAATTCTTACATTATAATCTCACATTACAAATCTTTACAATCTCTACATTTTACATTCTATGTATTAATAATTCCTGCATAACTAAATTACTTCTAACCCGACCCGTTAAATAATTGAATCATATCCTCTAGAAGTGCAAGATATATTTGTGAGAAATCAATGGCGATTCACTTCAACTTCCACTCGAATGTCTCAATCAGTTGATGTAAAGCTACCAGCCTGTTGATTTGCTTTGACTTGCTGAGAAGTCAAATGTCTTAAAACAATGTTTGCAATTTGCTTTATTCTTTCCTACTACTTCGTAGCGTCCATTTTAATTGATTTTTTAATTTATTTTTAGTTCATAATATTTGATTTTTTCTGATATTAAGAAGAAATTATTTTATTTTCTAAAGTTGTCATTAGAGTAAAGAGCGTAGAAGTATTTTTGTATTTTCAATTAACAAATTTAGGTTAATATAACCAATTTTATTGTTAATTAATGCTAAAGGGTGAATTTCTTAATATGTGTAAAAACAACCAAAAGATCAATTAAAGTGAAGCGGAGGTAGTAACACAATTGTTTAATATCTAATTAGTTTACATTTCTATTAAATCCGCTAACTTAATTATTCATAATAAATTAAAATATATAAAGTTATAAAAGTTTGATATTTGCAATATAAACATCGTTACTCATCTATTTTATCGCCGAACTAGCTAAAGCAATAAAATATATTTAAGAGGGTGTTTGGATTGGCTTTTAAGATGGTCAAATAAATTTTTATGCTTTTTTTAGTTTTTTTCAGTGCTTGGCAAAGTTAAAAAGTGTTTAAAATAAATTTAAAACTGTTTAAAATAAGCTAAAAGTAATAAACTGGGCAACCCCGACTTATTACTTTTTGGCTTAAAAACTATTTCTGATAAAAAAATATTTTTTCTAAGTAAATCCAAACGGGGTGTAAATCTTGAATTTCCCTTGCTGACAAGTACTTTTCCATTAAGTAACTTGTTATCTTTGTGTTTGTCACTATCTATATTTTCAACACGTTTCCACTTGCCAGTTTTGGAATTCTAGACCAACTCGCATAAATTTCATCAAAGTTTAGTGATCTTGAATTTAAATCAAAGCTCAATGTGGTTAGTTACGTTTCATATGTTTAGGTTACACCTATATAACATATCGTTCGCTCACCATATACTATTAAAAAAATTAGACTTAGTTATGAACTTTATCACTAATTTATAGTTAAATCTCTCATAGATAATAGAGTAGAATTTTTTGATAATCTGTCATTAATTCATTGTTAAGTAGGATTAGCAACGAATTTTGCTATTCAACTATAAAATTTGTCCGTCGTTAATTTTTTTCCTTTTTAGTAGTGCATATTTCTAGATCATATGATTGATTATTTCGTGCATGTTTTGTTCTTGAGTTTAGCTGTAGTGCGTTAACTGTATAGGGTTCTTTTACATTATTTCTTAACTTACAACAGTAAGCAACTACTAATAGAAGGATTTAAATTTACCCTACATTAACCATAATTGAGTAATTTTGTCATTCGTTTAATTTTTTTTGTCTAATATTGCCTCGCCGTTAAGAAAAAAAGTTTGCCTTTTGCCTTTGCCAACCAAAGATAATTTAAAACTATAGTCAAAGTTAATGGGTAAATTAGTCCTTTTTCTCTTAAAAAGTTTAGAAACGTGGAATTCATCCGTTTCGCGCTTGAAATCCGTTAATGACAGGAGCAAATACGAGATAATTTTACGAACGTAGGAGTTAAATCGACTTAAAATGCAATGGACGTCAAAATTAAATAATTTCGGATAGTACTATAAGGATAAATTTGAAGTAATGCCCATGTAATTGTAGTCAATAACACGTTATAATCGGTTATAACAATATATACAAGTTGAATCCATTATTCTTTTTTTTTTTAAAATCCTTACCACTGGACATACTGACGCACTAATTTTGAATGTATCACAAGTTAATTGACGATCTACTAAATTGTTTGCTTGAATGTGAAGTGATTTAAAAGGGTAAGTTACACATTTGATTGCCAATCAAAAATAATTATATTCGTTAGTAAAATATACAAAAATATATGTGAATTACACATTAATATATATATTTTATCGGCTATTATTTTGAAAACGACTATTATTTTTAAAATAGGTCAAAATGTTGAACATTATTACTAACTGAACTTAGGGTGCAAGCAAAAAGAGCACTACGAGACGACTTTGACCCAATTAGTCAAAGTCAACATTTTGGGGCGACAGCTTTTACAATTGCACACGAATGTGCGTTTGCTTGGTACTTCCTGTTTTGCTTTTGTTTAATCTTTGGTGTTCCTTTTTTTTTTTTTGGTGCAATAAATTATAAACCAAGTAATATGTCAAGATTCAAGAAAGTGATGCATTTAGCCTAGGGTGATTTGCACGAATAGGATACTTCCGTGTCACTATTGATTTTTTGACTTTGTTTGTCCTATTAACTTTAATAAGTGTTGCTTCTCGCTTGTCCCATTGGCAAAACTTTCGACTTTTGATCTTAAAGGTTTATCCAATGGAGCAATCGGGGTCAAAAAATCAAGACCAATAATTTTCAAGGTTATTGGGCGTAATTTTCTGTAAGGTCTAGCTCCATTCCGTGCTTACACTTAGTGGGCGTTTGGACATAAAAATTTTAAAATTCCAAAACAAGTGACCCGGTACTGCGCATACTACTGTTCCATAATAGAATCAAACAGTGCGGGTGTTTGCTCGGCTGACCTAGTAGCATGTGTCCTCACCATTTGTGAGAGAATAGAGATACAAGGGCTCAAATTCCAAAATCAACAAATCGGCACGATAGGAATGAAAGAAGTGAAAATTTCCTAACAGTTCGGTAGCCTCTCGAAGATAAGTACAGACGTCTCTGTACCGATCCGCAAGACTTTACTAAACCCGTTTGTGACTCGTAGAACCTATGAACCTAGAGCTCTGATACCAACTTGTCACGACTCGAAATTCCCCCCTTCGGGACCGTGATGGCGCCTTACATTTCAGTTGCTAGGCAAGCCAATGTTAGAATAAACTTTAGCCATTTTTAACAGTTCAGACGAAATGATAATAAATCCGCCAAACATCTAAAATAAATTTGAAATAAAAATATCCTACATTTCCAAAACCGGTAGTACAAGTCACAAGCTCTACAGAGTTTATTCGAAAATCTCTAATTACAACTGTTCCAGAATAGAAGCAAACAGTGCAAAGAAAATATCAGAAGGTGATTCCGAAGCCTGCGAACGTGACAACAGGTATACCTTGTGTCTCCACAATAATGCTCGATCAACTAACAAGAATATCAATAACTCTGGGGGTACCTGGATCTGCACAAAAAGATATGCAGAAGCGTAGTATGAGTATACCATAGCGGTACCCAGTAAGTATCAAGCCTAACCTCAGTAGAGTAGTGACGAGGTCAGGTCAAGACACCTACCAAACATATAAAGCTGTACAATATGTTACATGAAACTGACAAGGAAAGAGTATCAATGTAAGGCCAATAATAGAAAAATTTCCAATATAAATCAACAATGAAAATAATGAGAACGCGGATGACATCGAGCAAACAATCAACCAATTGAGCAACCACACAGTCAGAGTACAAATAATATAAAAATGGCACCGAATCACCCTTCGTGCTTTTACTCTTGTCCTTACCATAAAATGATGAATAGTTTAAACACGATTCAAGACAATTCCAACTTGAACATAGTAAAGCGTCAAATGAGTTATTAAGCCAATTTAGGAATTAAATAAGATAAAGTAGTGGAGAGGTTGTGCAAATAGAATATCAGTTGAGTTTAGTTTAGAAATATATGAATCCAATATAATATTGTATTTATACAATTTAAGACATTCAATCAAATATTTAACGCGATAAATATGAGAATTATTAAAGTAAAACGTAATAACAATTTTTCACATAAATGATACGATAATAAGATAATGAGGAAGTCGATGTATCAATTAGACTAAAAATATAATCACCATTTAAATTAGTAGATCTTAGAATAAGATATGAGTTTTATTTTTGACAGACACACAAGTGGAACAACTTGAAATATTTTTCGTTTATATTTGGTAAATTTTCAGCAACTTAACATATCACATAGAATGCATGACTCACACAAGAGTCTATATTATTCCATCTTTAATATATTGATGGTTAATTAATTATGCTCAAAATATAATGAAGTGATTTAAGAAACCACAATAACCGTCCTAGCAGGGAATGCATCATGAGAATCACAATCGGAATTAACCTTAATATCACAATAGTTTCATATTTGTTCATTTGTTGCGGCGTGCAACCCGTTCCTACAATATAATCCTTCAATTAAATTCCATAGCGGCGTGTAACCTGATCCATCAATATAAACTTAAGATAAAATTCGTTGCGGCGTACAACCCGATCCCACAATATAATCTTTCAAATAAATTCCGTTGCGACGTGCAACCCTATCTAACAATATAATCTTTCAAATAAATTCCATTCGTGCAACCCGTTCCAAAAATATAATCTTTCAAATAAATTCCGTTGCGGCATGAAACTCGATCCAACAATATAAATCATATCTGTTGCGGCGTGCAAGCCGATCCTCAAGAAACACCAATTAAGCAACCAATTTATAACCAACTACGGTATACCACAAAATAAAAAAGGGATAACGAGGCTATACAAAGAAGTTACAACTAATGAAAAAGGCTACATGATAGCTCACGAAATCAAATAGCAAGGAAGTGACAATCCATAAGCCAAGGCACAATTTATGAGCATCAATTAAAAATTAAGGCATGTAGCAAGAAAAGCATGAATTCAACGAGTGATTACAATCAACAATTAGCATATAAGGGTGAACTTGACAACAAGGATGGAACTTGTGTTAACAATTTCAAGTAAAGTACGTGCAAATAATTCTAACAATAAAAGATATAATCATGTAACGATATTTGTAATCAATTGTATGAAAGGAGCCTAACGGTCCATACTAGTCAAATACCACATATAGGTCGTGTACCCACTCGTCGCCTCGCATACACAACCTTCACATAACACGAATGACACAATCATCTCAAATCCTAAGGGGTGGTTTCCCCTCCCCCTCCCACAAAGTTAGACAAGACACTTACCTCAACGGAGTTAGGCCGATATTTCAAAATGGCCTTCTCTCGTGAAATGGCCTTCGGACGGCTCAAATCTAGTCAAATTAATTACATAAAATAATTACAATTCATAGAAATATTTCCGGATAATAATACGTCGATTTTCAGTTTTTTTCTTAAAGTCAACTCGAAAGTCAACCTAGGGGCCCGCATCTCAGGAACCTGACAGAAATTCATAAAATCCAAACACCCATTCTGATACGAGTTCAACCATACCAATTTTATCAAATTCCGATAACGAACTGACCTCCAAATATTAAATTTTTGGTTTTGAAATATTTTGCAAAAATCTCATTTTCCTCCAATTGATTCACTAATAAAATATGAAAATAATCATAGAATCATGAAATATAATGAAAACCGAGTAGGAAACACTTACACCAATCCATTTAGTGAAAATCCTCTAAACCATCGCCCCAAATCCGAGTTCCCTATCTCCAAAAATGTTGAAATGAGCTAAAAAATAAAACTGCTCAACAAAAACCCATTTCCTGTCACTAAAAGTCCATTTTCCGTCACTAAAGGTCCGCACCAGAACATGCTTGCACCATCAGTTTAATATTTTACTAAAAAGGCTCTAAGTCTATAATACGAACTCGGAATTTGACGATTCTTATTCCTATGTGTCACAAATAATAATACTAACCTAGTCGTTCAATCGAAACTCAATTCGGAGCTCATTTGTTTAATGCAATACCAAATTCGCTCGTTAAACAATTAACTCATATTTCGCGCTAAAAACCCAATCGCGACTTGATGAAATTAGACCAAACATTCCAAATCATTCATATAATTTATTATCAAACTCTCGAAATTCTCAAAATCGAATTTCGATCTCTAGAACTAAAAATGGACATTTGGATCATTACATGCTTATGCTCAAAACACCAAACTCTTCCAAAACTCATTCGAGACAGCCTGTAGTTTATTAACCATAAAATGTTGTACCCAACTCCAACTACCAAATGGATTAAATTTATAAAAATTAGATACAAAGGGCTACAACTTTTATTTTTGGATCATCGCGAAATCCCTTATAGATTATGAGATATAAGCTTCCAAAGTTAGCCATGTGCAGTAGAATTTTCTGTGATGCACACTGCCAGGCAAAACAACTACAGTACCAGGCTTCAGTTAATCAATCATAACTTTCTATACAAATATCCAAATAATAAATGTTTTATATTTCTGGAAACTAGTCTAAAAGGTCTACAACTTATATTTTTGGATCAAATCCAAATTCCTTACAGATTATGAGATATAAGCTTCCAAAGTTAGCCCTGCACAGCAGAAATATCTGCGATGCACATTGCTATAGCCAAAAACCAGCAGTTAACAATGGCCTAGAAATGGTCTGAAACCACTCCGAAACTCACCCGAGCCCCTTGGGACCTCGTCTGAACATACCAACAAGTCTCAAAACATATTACAGACTTAGTCGAGGCCTCAAATCACATCAAACAATACTAAAACACGAATCGCACCCCAATTCAAGCTTAATGAAAACTAACGAATTTCAAATTCTACATTCGATGCCGAAACTTATCAAATAAATCTGGAATGACCCCAAATTTTGCACACGAGTCCTAAATGACATAATGGATCTGTTCCAATTTTCAGAATTGAATTTTGATCCCGATATCAATAAAGTCAACTCCCGGTTATACTTTTTAAAAATCTTCTATTTTCCAACTTTCACCAAAATGCGTCAAATTGTCCTACAGACTTCTAAATTCAAATTCGGACATACGCCTAAGTACAAAATCACCATACGAAACTATTGACATCATCAAATTTCCATTCCAGAGTCGTTTACTCAAAAGTCAAACTCCGGTCAGCTCTTTTCATTTAAGCTTCAAAAATAAGAATTATTCTTTCAATTTAGTTCCGAATCTTCCAGAAATCAAACTCGACCATACACACAAGTCATAATACACATTACAAATTTGCTCGGGACCTTAAGTCGCTGAACGGAACGTAAATTCTCAAAACGACAAGTCGGGTCGTTACATTCTCTCCCTTTTAAAACATACGTTTGTCCTCGAACGTGCCAAGCATTATTCTGAGGACATTAAATTACTGAGTGTACTATTACACACCTACTCGTGGTGAGTCCACGTCACCGAAAGTTTAACATGGCCTGGCAACACCATCTCAATTGAGATTATTTCATTTATCCATGTTTATAAACTTTAAAACCAATTTCTTACACTTCAAACATTTTCAAAAGGCCTGTTTTTTCACATCAACACACGATATTAGTCTCAACCGGTTGTAGCAACTCGTGCCTATGCACACATCATACGTATGCCCATAACCACATCTCTGGTCATAATAGATGTTCATAATTAATTCCAACATCGTCAATTAACCTCATATTAACCAAAACCTCGTTTCGAATTTTCACAACACTGACAGCAAAACGTGAGGCATGAAAACCTCATAACTATTTACCCGACTTAACGAATCGCATTTAACGCCACCTGGGCATTCACCTCGTGGGCTAAAACTCAATAATTACAGCACGAATATGGCTAAATATGCACAGAAAAAAAAACACATACAAGAATTATCAAATAAGCCTAACATGCATAACTCCCTATCTGTACTATAATGCAAAAAATTTCACAAGGGAAAATTTAAAACATATGAATTTAACCACAAATATCTCATCTCGGTATAACTTCCACCGTGGCATGTAGCCCGGTTTAAACATATCAATTCATATTAAAACGCGAGGATTCCATCCTCAGCTCTGAATCACAAGTATTATGCACATCGTGCCAACTATATTTTTTTAATTTTTTTTCTTTCATTTCGTTTTCCTTCTTTTAAACAAATCTCGACAAATAATTTCACAACACATAATGATCCCCCATACCGGTAGGGCATTAAATTCATAAATTTTAACCAAACTATCTTGAATTTATATCAAAACCCACTGTAGTGAGTAGTCACCTTTGGACTCATAGCCCTCAATAGTGTACAAAACAAAAATGATAGACACGGGCTAACACCATCAAATCTCCCAACAGGGATAAACACGTGAGTAGAGTACAAATTCACAAACTCACCGTATAAGGAGCATGATAGGAGATCTTACCTCGAAAATCAGGATTGAATCAAAATAAGAATAGTGCTCCTCTATTATTAATTAAATCATACCTGTAACGACACCATATGGTGTAGCGGCCTCATCCATACTATAGCAACTATATCAACGGGCTGGGCCTCCCCATCTAGGGCGCCCTCTACCTGCCTGTCCTCCACCCCTAACTGGTTGTGCATGTGGGGTAGTAACTGGAATAGAGCATGTAACCTAAGTGTTATGATGAAATCCACCTCTCCCAAGTCTGGAACAATCTCTCATGACGTGCCTAGTATTACCATACTCATAATAACCCCATTTACGGGCATGGCTGCTCATACTGAGTCTGTCCCGTACAACTGAAATAACCACTGTAAGAACCCCGTGCCGGTGGTGCACTAAAAGTATTAACTGGAGCACTACAAATACTCCGAATTGCGGACTGGGCTGACCGACTGCCCGAGCGTCCCCCATGATGAGTCATAGCTGCAGAGTAGAATCCACTGAATCCTCCCGAGTTCCGAGACCTTTTGGCCTCCTTAGACCTATTTTCCTTACTTCGAACATATTCTAACATTCTGGCAGTCTCTAGTACTTGCTGAAATGGAATATTAGTCTGCATCTCCTGAGCCATACATATTTTAAAATCATAACCCAGCCCTTCAATGAATCTGCGGACTCGCTGTCTAACCATAGGAACCAAGATAGGTGCATGGCGGGCTAACTCACTGAACCTGGTAGAATATTCTAACACCGTCACGGTGCCCTGGCGCAACCATTCAAACTCTGTGCATCACGCATCCCAGAGATTTTGGGGAACAAACTCTTTCAAAAACATCTTCGAAAATTGAGCCCAAGTTGGTGGCATTGCACCGACTGGTCTATCTTCTTCATAAACTTGCCACCACTAATACGCTGCTTCTGACAGCTGAAATGCAGTAAAGGCAACTCCACTCACTTCTACAATACCCATGGTGCGGAGAATACGGTGACACTTTTCTAGAAATCCCTGGGCATCCTCGGTAGTAGTGCCACTGAAGGTAGGTGGACTATACCTCTTAAATCTCTCAAGTCTCTTTTGTTCTTCTTCTGATGCCTCTGGCCTGACCTCAGGGTGAACCGGAATAACAGGCTGTACCAGCACCACACCCGAAATCTAACCATTGTGAACCTGTTACTCTGGAGTACGAGTGGTAGGAGTATGAGCTCCTCCCCCTATCTATGAAATATTTGGTGAAATGGAGATCAATCCTGATTGAGTTAATGTACCAAACATGTTTAGGATCTGTGTTAAAGTCTCCTGAAGTGCGGAGGTAAACACAGGTTCTTCCGGTACCTGTCCCCAACCGGAGCTACTGGCGGCTCCTCAATTGTTACTCTGACATGTGCTCTAGCTGCGACACGTGCCCTTCCTCGGCCTCTACCTCGGCCCCGGGCTATTGCGGCCCTAGCAGTATGCGCGGGTGCTTGCTCAGTTGACCCGGTAGCATGTGTCCTCACCATTTGTGAGAGAATAGAGATACAAAGGCTCAAATTCCAAAATCAACGAATTCGCACGATACCAACTTGTCACGACCCAAAATTCCAACCTTCGAGACCGTGATGACGCCTAACATTTCATTTGCTAGGCAAGCCACCGTTAGAATAAATTTTAGCCATTTTTAACAGTTCAGACGAAATGATAATAAATCATCCAAACATCTGAAATAAATTTGAAATAGAAATTTCCTATATTCCCAAAACCGATAGTACAAGTCATAAGCTCTACAAAGTTTACTAGAAAATCTCTAATTATAACTGTTCCAGAATAGAATCAAACAGTGCAAAGAAAATATCAGAAGGTGACTCTGAAGCCTGCGAACGTGACAACAGGTATACTTGAGTCTCCACAACAATGCTCGATCAACTAATAAGGATATCAATAAATCTGGGGTACCTAGATCTGCACAAAAAGATGTGCAGAAGCGTATTATGAGTACACCACAATGGTACCTAGTAAGTATCAAGCCTAACCTCAGTAGATACCAGGTCAAGACACCTACCAGACATATAAAGCTGTACAATATGTTACATGAAGATGACAAGGAAATAGTATCAATGTAAGGCCAATAATAGAAGAATTTTCAATACAAATCAACAATGAAAATAATGAGAATACGGATGACATCTAGCAAACAATCAAGCAATTGAGCAACCACACAGTCAGAGTACAAATAATATAAAAATGGTATGGCATCACCCTTCGTGATTTTACTCTCGTCCTTACCATGAAATGATGAATAATTTAAATACGATTCAAGACAATTCCAACTTGAACATAGTAAAGCGTCAAATGAGTTATTAAGCTAATTTAGGATTTAAATAAGGTAAAATAGTGGAGAGGTTGTGCAAATAGAATATCAGTTGATTTTAGTTTAGAAATATATGAGATCCAATATAATATTGTATTTATACAATTTAAGACATTCAATCAAATATTTAACGCGATAAATATGGGAATTATTAAAGTAAAATATAATAATAATTTTTCACATAAATGACACGACAATAAGACAATGAGGAAGTCGAGGTATCAATTAGACTAAAAATATAATCATCATTCAAATTAGTAGATCTTTGAATAATATATGAGTTTTATTTTTGAAAGGCACACAAGTGGAACAACTTGAAAATTCTTTCGTTTATATCTGCTAAATTTTCAGTAACTTAACATATCACATAGAATGCATGACTCACACAAAAAGTCCATATTATTCCATATTTAATATATTGATGGTTAATTAATTATGCTCAAAATACAATGAAGTGATTTAAAAAACCACAATAACTGTCCTAGCATGGAATGCATCATGAGAATCACAATCGGTATTAAACTTAATATCATAATAATTTCATATTTGTTCATTTGTTGCGGCGTGCAACCCGTTCCCACAATATAATCCTTCAATTAAATTCCATTGTGGCGTGCAACCCTATCCATCAATATAAACTTAAGATGAAATCTGTTGCGGCGTGCAACCCGATCCCACATTATAATCCTTCAAATAAATTTTGTTGTGGCGTGCAACACAATCCAACAATATAATCTTTCAAATAAATTCCGTTGCGGCGTGCAACCCGTTCCAACAATATAATCTTTCAAATAAATTCTATTGCGCGCGTACAACCCGTTCCAACAAAATAATATTTCAAATAAATTCCGTTGCGGCATGCAACCCGATCCAACAATATAAATCATATATGTTGCGGCGTGCAACCCGATCCTCAAGAAATACCAATTAAGCAACTAATTTACAACCAACTACGATATACCACAAAATAAAAAGTGATAACGAGGCTACACAAAGAAGTCACAACTAATGAAAAAGGCTACACGATACCTCACGAAATCAAATAGCAAGGAAGTGACAATCCATAAGACAAGGCACAATTTATGAGCATCAATTGACAATTAAGGCATGTAGCAAGTAAAGCATGAATTCAACGAGTGATTACAATCAACAATTAGCATATAAGGGTGAACTTGACAACAATGATGGAACTTGTGTTAACAATTTGAAGTAAAGCGCGGACAATTATATGAAAGGAGCCTAACGGTCCATACAGGTCAAATACCACATATAGGTCGTGTACCCACTCGTCACCTCGCGTACACAACCTTCACATAACACGAATGACACAATCATCTTAAATCCTAAGGGGTGGTTTCCCCCACACAAAGTTAGATAAGACACTTACCTTAATGGAGTTAGACCGATATTTCAAAATGGCCTTCTCTCGTGAAATGACCTCCGTATGGCTCAAATCTAGTCAAATTAATTGCATAAAATAATTACAATTCATAGAAAATATTTGCGGATAATAATACGTCGATTTCCAATTTTATTCTAAAAGTCAACTCGAAAGTCAACCCCGTGGTCCGCATCTCCAAACCCGACAGAAATTTACAAAATCCTAACAGCCATTCCGATACGAGTTCAACCATACCGGTTTTATCAAATTTCGATAACGAATCGACCTCCAAATCTTAAATTTTCGTTTATGAAATATTTTGCAAAAATCCCATTTTCTTCCAATTGATTCACTAATAAAAGATGAAAATAATCATGGAATCATGAAATATAATGAAAATCGAGTAGGAAACACTTACCCCAATCCATTTGGTAAAAAGCATTTCAAAAAGCGCCCAAATCAGAGTTCCCTAGCTCCAAAAATATTGAAACGAGCTAAAAAATAAAATTGCTCTATAAAAACCCATTTTCCGTCACTAAAAGTCTATTTTCCGTCACTAAAGTTCCCGCACCAGAACATGCTTGCACCAACATAAAAAGGCTCTAAGTCCATCATACGAACTCGGAATTCGACGATTCTTGTTCCTATGAGTTACAAATAATAATACTAACCTAGTTATTCAATCGAAACTCAATTTGGAGCTCATTTGCTCAATGCGATACCAATTTCGCTCATTAAACAATTAACTCATATTTCGCGCTAAAAACCCAATTGCGACTTGATGAAATTAGACCAAATATTCCAGATCATTCCTATAATTCATTATCAAACTGCCGGAAGTCTTGAAATCAAATTTCGATCTCTAAAACTAAAAATGGACATTTGGATCATTACATGTTTATGCTCAAAACACCAAACTCTTCCAAAACTCATTCGAGACAGCTTGCAGTATATTAACCATAACCTTTTGTACTCAACTCCAACTGCCATATGATTTAAATTTATGAAAACTAGATACAAAAATCTACAACTTCCATTTTTGGATCATTGCCAAGTTCCTTATAGATTACGAGATATAAGCTTCCAAAGTCAGCCATGTGCAGTAGAAATTTATGCGATGCACACTGCCAGGCAAAACAACTGCAGTACCAGGCTTCAGTTAATTAATCATAACTTTCTGTACAAATATCTAAATGATAAATGTTTTACATTTCTACAAACTAAACTCAAAAGGCTACAACTTTTATTTTGGATCATATCCAAATTCCTTACAGATTACGAGATATAAGCTTCCAAATTTAGCCCCGCGCAGCATAAATTTCTGCGGTGCACACTGCTGTAGCCAAAAACCAGCAGTTAACAATGGCCTAGAAATGGTCCGAAACTATTCTGAAACTCACCCGAGCCCCATGGGACCCCGTCCGAACATATCAACAAGTTTCAAAATATATCACGGACTTAGTTGAGGCCTCAAATCACATCAAACAATACTAAAACACAAATCGTACCCCAATTCAAGCTTAATGAAAACTAACGAATTCTAAATTTTACATTTGATGCCGAAACCTATCAAATCAATCCGGAATGATTCCAAATTTTGCACACGAGTCCTAAATGATATAATGGAGCTGTTCCAATTTCTGGAATTGAATTTCGACTCCGATATCAATAAAGTCATCTCCTGGTCAAACTTTTTAAAAATCTTTCATTTTTCAACTTTCGTCAAAATGTGTCAAATTGTCCTACGTACTTTCAAATTCAAATCTGGACATGTGCCTAAGTTTGAAATCACTATACGAAGCTATTGACATCATCAAAATTCTATTTCGGAGTTGTTTACTCAAAAGTCAAACTCCGGTCAACTCTTTTCATTTAAGCTTCAAAAATAAGAATTGTTCTTTCAATTTAGTTTTGAATCTTCCAGAAATCAAACTAGATCACATACGCAAGTCATAATACATATTACGAAATTTTTCGGTACCTTAAGTCACTGAACAGAACATAAATTCTCAAAACGACAAGTCGGGTCGTTATAATAATAATAAGTGATAGAAAAATCCTAGGATGTTCGAATTATTCTCGGATCTAATGAAAAAGTATGGAACAATATGGAAGAGAATATTGGTGAAAAGGTAGTGTTTGTATCTTAGTAAGAGAGAGAGAGAGAGAATCTTTTGCCAAAAGTCTGTTCTTTTCAAAATTAATGTCACATGCCCCATATCATTTTCTCTTTTTATATTTATATGAGACATTTTCCTAGTAAACCCTATTAGTACAAGTGCAGAGAATATCCACAAGAATATTCTCCTTAATATCCTATTTCAAAAACTAGTCGTTATAGCTTCATCAGCGGTTGTCGACCTCGACCATTATTAACATCTCGACCACGAGTCTCTTTGCTTCTTGGTCTACCCCGACTAACGACGGCTCGAGGACTCTTTCTTTTTATTGTTATCTTATCTTAAATATTCTAGGGCATATTTTGACCCATACAGTTAGTCCCTCCACTTATTGAGGCCGGCCTCTGGCGGGCTTGATGAGCGGATTTCGTTTATTGCAGTCGAAACGATTAGACGAGTTGACCGGGTCGTGATGATTGGGGTGAGCTGGCAACGTGGCCCTTTGTGAGCCGCAAACTCTGGAGTTGTGCTGTCCATGAATCAAGGTGACGTCATGCATCATTATGATGCATTTTTCCAATGTGTTGCTTCGTTTCGCGTGTGTCTTTTGATTGAATCTGCTGCTTCGGTTACAGTGCCAGGTAATGATGAATCAATTTATTGGTTATGATGCTTGAATTCCTATAAATAGGGGTGTGAGGGTATAATTTCAAACTTTATGAAATTCTTGCACCAAAACCCTGTATCTTCTTATTCCTCTTCAATTGTTGTGCATCTTTTCCTTCTGCTCCAATGATCCTTATCGTTTTCAATTCAACGTTTTTGATACCTTCCTCTTTTTTGTTGAAATTATGTCTAACGTACCTTCTGGGCCCAGCGAGGGAGGTGACCCGGTCCCTTTGGAGATTCTTCTTCCTCCTCATGCAGACAATGTTCCCACTGCTGCAGAGGACGGAAGCTTCCCGACTGTGGAAGAGATAGTTCCTCGTAACCCCGATGTCAGATCTGATTTTTCGAAACTGCCTGAAGCTGAACCTGGAACGTTTAAGTCAACGATAAAGGAGGCTGATTTGTTAGAGCTCAAGGCAAAGTACGGCCTTCCTGATCATGTCGAGTTGATCCCTGCCGGGTGGGATGCGGTGTAGCACCACCGTTCTAGGTATTGCGCATTCTATGCCTACCCCTTTTACGTCGGTTACACTCTTCCTCTCCTCCCGCTGGCGGAGGAATTCTGTCACTTCTACGGCGTTTGCCTGGCTCAACTCACACCGTATGTTTATAAGCTCATAAGGATGCTCACCAAGTTTGCGGAGTTGACCGGGGTCGAGATCACACTTCGACACCTGATGCAGCTGTTCACCCACAACTTTTATAGGGGGACGATGTTGAACCTCCACCACCGAGGAGGCAAATGCCTGGTGGTAAAGTTGGACGACAAGGCTAACCGCTAGTTCTGGCTTAACCTTTTATTCATTAGAACTGAGAACATGGTGGCCAAAGTCGCTGACTTCCTTGAAGCTTGGAATTGCACTCGTAAGTGCCTCACTCCCTTGTATGTAGGTACTTGGTTTATTTTTCTTAGTTATGGATTCTGACCTCTCGTTCTTTTCTTATGCAGCCAAGACCTCGCCTCCTCCTTTGGTCGAGGAAATTTCTGGCTGGGTCGGTCAACTCCTCCCTCACATTGCGGGTATTCGTGAGTGATCGGGCTTCCTCAAGAGGTTTGGGCCGGCTCCCCCTCGACTGGTATAATTATGCTCGAAACACAAACTTAAATTATGCTCGCTAGTCAAAGATAGTATAGTATAATATCGTATCCACGTGGATTGGAGTTAAACAATATTTTCATAGTTTCTAGCTTAATTGCTATCCAGGAGAATCAATAATTGAGATGTATATGATTTCTAACTAAAATTACTTAAGAGTCTAAAGCTATTGACTAATAACAATCGAAACAAATAATGTTATCAGTGGGGGAAAATAGGGATTGATAGGATAGGTGCAAGATAATTGTTCGGGATCTAACTCTAGATAATTCCCTTCTAATGTTCAAGTGAGTCTCTCAAATTCACTCAATTATTAGTTCAAGCGTTCAACAAAATTCCTCTCTCGATTAAGTCTTAACCTCACAAGATGAACCTATTTAAGCACGTGAAGATATGCAAGAATGCGTAGTGGATTGGTCTTTAGGAGAACCTCTTTCGATTATCCTTCTCACTAGGTTTAATCAATGATTCAACTAGCCTCTTTCGATTATTTAGAAGACTTTATGAACTCAACCACAATATAATACAAAAATATTACAAGTTTTGCCTCTCTCGATTACATGAACAAGTGAATATAGATGCAACAATTAAATCATCCAAAAATACTTCAATACATAAAACTAGAGTTATAATCCACAAACAATCATCAATACACCAAATCCATCAAACCCTAAAGAGAACTACTCCATAGATATGGAGCAATTCATCACAAATAAAATTAAAATATAGGAAAACATAAATTCAATCCAAACTCGTGTCTTGAGTGGGTTTCTCATCTATTGTAGCACCTTTGACTAGGTTGACCCAGAAGGTTTCTCCTTTCCGATGGTCCGATGATTATGAGGTGAGCTTTCAGAAGCTCAAGGCGGCATTGACTTCAGCACCAGTGTTAGTGTTGCCGTCTGGTTCAGGGATGTATACTATGTATTGCGATGCTTCACGCGTTGGTTTGGGTTATATATTGATACAGGAGGGCAGAGTTATTACACAAACAATCATCAATACATCAAATCCATCAAACCCTAAAGAGAACTACTCCATAGATATGGAGCAATTCATCACAAATAAAATTAAAATATAGNTTTCGATTATCCTTCTCACTAGGTTTAATCAATGATTCAACTAGCCTCTTTCGATTATTTAGAAGACTTTATGAACTCAACCACAATATAATACAAAAATATTACAAGTTTTGCCTCTCTCGATTACATGAACAAGTGAATATAGATGCAACAATTAAATCATCCAAAAATACTTCAATACATAAAACTAGAGTTATAATCCACAAACAATCATCAATACACCAAATCCATCAAACCCTAAAGAGAACTACTCCATAGATATGGAGCAATTCATCACAAATAAAATTAAAATATAGGAAAACATAAATTCAATCCAAACTCGTGTCTTGAGTGGGTTTCTCATCTATTGTAGCACCTTTGACTAGGTTGACCCAGAAGGTTTCTCCTTTCCGATGGTCCGATGATTATGAGGTGAGCTTTCAGAAGCTCAAGGCGGCATTGACTTCAGCACCAGTGTTAGTGTTGCCGTCTGGTTCAGGGATGTATACTATGTATTGCGATGCTTCACGCGTTGGTTTGGGTTATATATTGATGCAGGAGGGCAGAGTTATTACATATCTTCCACTATCCCCTCAGGTATTAAAGTCGTTTGGTCTGCCAGCTACAAAGATATTGGCACCGACCTTATCTCTTCAATCTCCTTCTCCAGTTTCCTGTAAATATATAGAGGCATTAAATTAATTGAGGCACCAGAATCACATAAAGACTTATCAAAATTAATAGAGCCTAAAGATCAAGGTATAGTAAAACTCCCTGGATCATCAACACACCAAATCCATCAAACCCTAAAGAGAACTACTCCATAGATATGGAGCAATTCATCACAAATAAAATTAAAATATAGGAAAACATAAATTCAATCCAAACTCGTGTCTTGAGTGGGTTTCTCATCTATTGTAGCACCTTTGACTAGGTTGACCCAGAAGGTTTCTCCTTTCCGATGGTCCGATGATTATGAGGTGAGCTTTCAGAAGCTCAAGGCGGCATTGACTTCAGCACCAGTGTTAGTGTTGCCGTCTGGTTCAGGGATGTATACTATGTATTGCGATGCTTCACGCGTTGGTTTGGGTTATATATTGATGCAGGAGGGCAGAGTTATTACATATCTTCCACTATCCCCTCAGGTATTAAAGTCGTTTGGTCTGCCAGCTACAAAGATATTGGCACCGACCTTATCTCTTCAATCTCCTTCTCCAGTTTCCTGTAAATAGATAGAGGCATTAAATTAATTGAGGCACCAGAATCACATAAAGACTTATCAAAATTAATAGAGCCTAAAGATCAAGGTATAGTAAAACTCCCTGGATC
>AWOL01S0002755.1:101764-129325 GCA_000715115.1 Nicotiana otophora
ATCATCAATACACCAAATCCATCAAACCCTAAAGAGAACTACTCCATAGATATGGAGCAATTCATCACAAATAAAATTAAAATATAGGAAAACATAAATTCAATCCAAACTCATGTCTTACATATCTTCCACTATCCCCTCAGGTATTAAAGTCGTTTGGTCTGCCAGCTACAAAGATATTGGCACCGACCTTATCTCTTCAATCTCCTTCTCCAGTTTCCTGTAAATAGATAGAGGCATTAAATTAATTGAGGCACCAGAATCACATAAAGACTTATCAAAATTAATAGAGCCTAAAGATCAAGGTATAGTAAAACTCCCTGGATCTCTACACTTTTGTGGGAGTTTGTTTTGCAATATCGCACTGCAATGCTCTGTGAGCTTGAGCACTGAGGTCTCCTCTATCTTACTCTTCTTTTTAAGGATCTCCTTCAAGAATTTGGTATAAGCAGGCATTTGTGAGAGCACTTCTGTAAATGGTAAGTTTACATGAACCTGTTTTAGCATATCCAAAAATCTCTCAAACTGCTTGTCTAACTTTTCTCTATATAGCTTTTGAGGGAAAGGTAAAGCAGGCATATGATCACTATTCTCATGTTCCTCTCTTCTCGATTTATCTTCCTCCTCCTTCTTTTTCTTCTTCTTCTTCTTCTTCTTCTTCTTCTTCTTCTTCTTCTTCTTCTTCTTCTTCTTCTTCTTCTTCTTCTTCTTCTTCTTCTTCTTCTTCTTCTTCTTCTTCTTCTTCTTCTTCTTCTTCTTCTTCTTCTTCTTCTTCTTCTTCTTCTTCTTCTTCTTCTTCTTCTTCTTCTTCTTCTTCTTCTTCTTCTTCTTCTTCTTCTTCTTCTTCTTCTTCTTCTTCTTCTTCTTCTTCTTCTTCTTCTTCTTCTTCTTCTTCTTCTTCTTCTTCTTCTTCTTCTTCTTCTTCTTCTTCTTCTTCTTCTTCTTCTTCTTCTTCTTCTTCTTCTTCTTCTTCTTCTTCTTCTTCTTCTTCTTCTTCTTCTTCTTCTTCTTCTTCTTCTTCTTCTTCTTCTTCTTCTTCTTCTTCTTCTTCTTCTTCTTCTTCTTCTTCTTCTTCTTCTTCTTCTTCTTCTTCTTCTTCTTCTTCTTCTTCTTCTTCTTCTTCTTCTTCTTCTTCTTCTTCTTCTTCTTCTTCTTCTTCTTCTTCTTCTTCTTCTTCTTCTTCTTCTTCTTCTTCTTCTTCTTCTTCTTCTTCTTCTTCTTCTTCTTCTTCTTCTTCTTCTTCTTCTTCTTCTTCTTCTTCTTCTTCTTCTTCTTCTTCTTCTTCTTCTTCTTCTTCTTCTTCTTCTTCTTCTTCTTCTTCTTCTTCTTCTTCTTCTTCTTCTTCTTCTTCTTCTTCTTCTTCTTCTTCTTCTTCTTCTTCTTCTTCTTCTTCTTCTTCTTCTTCTTCTTCTTCTTCTTCTTCTTCTTCTTCTTCTCAGTTTTCATCGAGCCTTTCTTCTTTTTATCAACTTCATTCTTCAGCTGCTCCCCACTTTCTTTTTTAAGTTCCACATCTTTTTGGACTGGGGTGGGATCTTTCAATACTTGCCCACTTCTCAGAGTTACAACATTCACTGTTTCTTTAGGATTTCTTTCAGTATCAGCGTTGAGAGTTCGTAGAATCCTCTCAGACAACAGAGTGGTTAGCTGCCCAAACTGTCTTTCCAGGTTTTGAAAACCAGTGCCTAGTTCTTTGATAGTTGCTCCATATTCCCGTATAGATGAGCTATGAGCTTCAAGCCTCTCATCAGTTTTCAGAATGAAAGTCTTCATGAGATCTTCTATGTCAGAATGAATGGGCTGTTGAGGCTAAAATTGCTGCCTCTGCTGATTTTGGTATGCTGGAGCTCCTTGTCCCTAGGGTCTAGATTTATTTTGTTGCCATGCATTCGCTGTACTTCCAGGTGAACTCCATGAAAAATCGGGGTTCCTCTGACTCATTGCATTGAAATTGTAGTTCCCCACAACATTCACTTCCTGTGTTGAGGCTTGACACTCATGAGTAGAGTGTCCTCTTCCACATATATCACAAGCTACGTGAGGCTTATTTTGTATCGAGGCTAAGGTCATCTTCCTTATTTCTTTAGCCATAACATCAAGCTGTACCTGCAGAGATGTGTTAGCATCAACTTGGTGAACACAAATTGTTCTTCTTCTTTCAGCACTCTAAGAGGGCCACTAATTTGCATCATTAGATAACTCATCAAGAATTATAACTATATCCTCTGGAGTCTTCTTCATCAACGGGCCTCCAGCTACATTGCTCAATGTTCTACGTGAGGCCGGTGTCAATCCGTCATGACCCAATGTTTATTGTAGGCCGTGATGGCACCCAACGTTACCGCTAGGCAAGCCTATATTGAACTAATCATATGAGTATTTCTTTTAACAATTTAGAAATAGTTAATTTTTAATTATTGAACAAATAGGAAGCTAACAATTTCGTAAAGGTGAGTAATAGACAATTTAAGAGTAAATGAGAGGAAATAGATAATCAAAAATCAACATGTGTCTACTAGCAAAATTTTCAAGACCTGGTGTCACAAGTTTATGAGCAACTAGTAGAATATACAAAACTCTAGCTACTGTCCGAAATAGAGTAGACAAAATACAAATACAAAAGAGAGACTCTAGGGACTGCAGAACGGCTCGGGAAGCAGCTCACTACTAGGCCTCGGAATATCTAGGACACGCTCCGGTAGGGCCGCCAGATGCACCTGCCTCAGATCCTGCATGGTTAGTGCATAAGTGTAGCGTGAGTACATAAGAAATATGTACCCAATAAGTATCAAGTCTAACCTCGAAGAAGTAGTAATGAGGGATCGACTTCAACACTTACTATGGGCTAGCAATATGAGTAAAGAAATTTCTAAATAACAGGAGTAATGTAAGTAATAATAATAACTCATGAACAAGCAGGAGCAAATAGTTCTTCCACAATTCTTAATAATCCCAGATAGATCACTTTCTTTACAAATCATAAACCTTTCAAACCACAACATAATATAAGGTATGGTTAGGCACCAAGTACTATTATGCACGATTTATGTCGAGGTTATACGACCCGATCCGGAATAATGTGTACACTGCCGAGGGTCAAGCGGCACGAACCATAGATGCATCTATCTAGTGCCAAGGCGTTCGGCCCGCTCCACAAGAAGAGAGGATACTTTATAAGCATTTGACTCAACCGTTATTAAAAGGTACTACACAAGGTACCACAAATTCCATTAATGGTCTTCCACAATTTAATCAACAAGTTCTAAATAATTTAGACACTTTAACTAACAAGTAGGGTGCCAACATTTCAAGTAATCTATGATTTGGGTCCTAGACTACCTGGGCATTAGTATGAATAGTAGCTACGCACGAACTATCGTCACCTCGTGCGTACGTAGCCCCCACAATTAGAAATAAATAATAATTTAAATCACCTAGGGGAGAATTCCCTTTTACAAGGTTAGACAAAAGACTTACCTTGTCTCAAAGCTCACTTTCCGTCTTCAATTTCCACTTCAAGGCCTCAAACTCGGCACCAAAAATCCGAAACTAGTCAAATATGGTGAAAAGCGATCAACATATGTTCAAAAGTTCATATTCTAACCATTAGAGTGATTACCCAACCCCAATTGAAAGACCCCAAGATTCATCCCCGGGCCCACATGCACGGATTCTAAAAAGTTTCAAAGGAAGTTGTTACCCATGACCATACGAACTCAAATGTATAATTGTCACTCAATTCCATAACCATTTTCGTGGTTAAATCTCACTTTTATCAAAACGTAGGTTTTTTTTTATCTAAACCCATGATTTCCCCAAATGTTTCATGTTAAATATACCCATAATCTATGTATTTAATTCACATTTGTGTATAAATTACTTACCTCAAAGTGTTAGGCGAAAAACCCTCTCTAAGAGCTCCAAAAATCGCCCAAGGATTGAAATAATTGAGCTAAAAATGCCTAAGTCGCGTCTTAAATGAGGTTCTTCCTTCTGCGATTTTTGCACCTGCGGCTCTTCTGCGGCTTCGCATCTGCAGAAAATTTATCAGAGACGCAGCCCTTGCCCAGTGGCCTACTTCCGCTTCTGCGTACCTCTGGCCCGCTTCTGCGGGTCCGCTCCTGCGACACACACACCGCTCCTGCGATTTCTTCTATCGCACCTGCGAGTTCGCAGGTGCGCACGCCCACTCGTATATGTGGTTCCTGGGCAGCTCTTCTTGGGCTGCTTCTGCTGCTTCTTGCTCGCTTCTGCAAGCTCGCACATACGGCTAGCCCTCCGCAGGTGCGGTTATACTAGAAGCCTGGTGCTTTAGCTGCTGCTCCTAAGTCCAAACTTGGTCCGTGCCTAGTCTGATTTACACTCGGGGCCCCGCCCAAACATACCAACAAGTGTGAAATCATAAAACTAACTCGCTCAAACCCTCGGAACGCATAAAACAACATCAAAACTAAAAATCACTCCTCAAACCAAATTGAATCAACTTAGGAACTTCAAGTTCATCAACTTACTCCGAGCGCGCCGAAACATACTTAAGCTACTCAAAATGACACCAAATTCTGTGTGCAAGTTTTAAATCACCATACAGAACTATTCCCGGTCTTAGAATTTCAAACGGACCAAGATAACAGCAAAATCTACTCCAAACCAAATTTAAAGAACTTTAAAACCTTCAAATAGTCAACTTTCACTATTAAGCGCCGAAACGCTCCCGGGTCGTCCAAATCCCGATTCGAACATACACCCAAGTCCAAAATCATTCTACAAACCTATTGGAACCATCAAATCTCAATTCCGAGGTCGTTTAGTCAAAACGTTGACCAAAGTCAAACTTAGCCTTATTTAGCCAATATTAAGGAACCAAGTGTTCCGATTTCAACCCGAACCCTTCCAAATCCCGAACTAACCATCCCCGCAAGTCATAAAATGGTAAAAGCACCTACGGGGAGTTTTATTTAGGGGAACAAGGATCTATAAGGTAAAACGACCGGTTGGGTCGTTACATTCTCCACCTCTTAAACAAACGTTCGTCCTCGAACGGGTCTAGAATCATACCTGGAGGGATGAACAAGTGTGGATATCTACTCCGCATGTACTCCTCGGCCTCCCAAGTCGCCTCCTAGACTGGTTGGCCCCTCTACTGAACCTTTACCGTAGAGATCCTCTTGGACCTCAACTAGTAAAATTGCTTATCAACAATGGTAACTGGCTCCTCCACATAACCCAGGCTCTCATCTAACTGAATCGTGTTGTAGTCTATCATATGCGACCTGTCAGCATGATACCTCCGGAGCATAGACACGTGAAAAACCGGATGAATTCCAGATAGACTGGGAGGCAAAACAAGCTCATAAGCAACCTCCCCAACACCTCAAATGGGCCTATAAACTTTGGGCTCAACTTGCCCTTCTTACTGAATCTCATGATTCCCTTTATCAGCGAGACTTTCAAGAGAACCTTCTCGCCCACCATAAATGATAAATCACGCGCCTTCTGATCCGCGTAACCCTTCCGTCTGGATTGTGCGGTGCAAAGTCGCTCCTGAATCAACTTTACCTTTTCCAAGGCATCCTTCACCAAATTAGTACCATATAACTTAGCCTCACCGGGCTCAAACCATTCGATGGGAGAACGACATCGCCAACCATATAAAGCCTCAAATGGAGCCATCTCGATGTTGGACTGATAACTGTTGTTGTAAGCAAACTTGTTCAAAGGCAAGAATCGATCCCACTGCCCTCCGAAGTCAATCACACATGCTCTGAGCATATCTTCCAAGATTTGAACTGTTCGCTCCGACTGCCCGTTGGTCTACGGATGAAAGGCTGTGCTGAGCTCTACACGATTTCCTAACTCACTCTGTACTGCTCTCCAGAAATGTGAAGTAAAATGAGGGCCCCTATCTGATATGATGGAAATAGGCACACCATGTAACTGAACTATCTCCTGAATATAAATCTGGTCCAACCTCTCTGAAGTATACATGGTCACAGCTGGAATGAAGTGTGCCGACGTGGTCAACCTATCGACAATGACCCAAACTGCATCAAACTTTTGCAATGTCCGCGGCAACCCAACTACGAAGTCCATAGTAATGTGCTCCCATTTCCACTCAGGTATAGTCATCTACTGAAGTAGGCCACCTGGCCTCTGATGCTCATACTTAACCTGCTGGAAATTTAGACACCTCGCAACATACTCAATTATGTCCTTCTTCATCTGCCGCCACCAATAATGCTGCCTCAGGTCACAATACATCTTCGTAGCACCTAGATGAATCGAGTACCGAGAGCTGTATGCTTCCTCTAGAATCCTCTCCCTCAGCTCATCAACATTAGTAATACATAGACGACCCCGGAGTCGCAAAAGACCATCCTTGCCGATAGTAACCTCCTTGGCACCACCCTGTAGTACCGTCTCTCTGAGAACCAACAAGTGTGGATCATCAATCTAGCGAGCCTTGATCTGCTCGAATAGTGAAGACTGGGTGACGACGTATGCAGGAACTTGGTTGGGCTCTAAAATATCCAAACTCACAAGTCTGTTAGCCAAGGACTGAATGTCCAAAGCTAGTTACCTCTCCTGCGCTAAAATGAATGCCAAACTACCCATACTCTCTGCCTTTCTGCTCAAGGAATCTGCAACTACATTCGCTTTGCCCGGATGATAAAGGATGGTAATATCATAATCTTTCAGTAACTCAAGCTACCTGTGCTGCCTCAAATTGAGATCCCTCTACTGGAACAAATGCTGTAGGCTGCGATGGTCGGTGTAAACCTCACAGGACACCCATAAAGATAATGCCTTCAGATCTTCAGAGCGTGAACAATCGCGGCCAACTCCAAATTGTGTACATGGTAATTCTTCTCATGGGTCTTCAACTGACGTGAAGCATATGTAATAACTCTGCCCTCCTGCATCAATATATAACCCAAACCAACGCGTGAAGCGTCGCAATACATAGTATACATCCCTGAACCAGACAGCAACACTAACACTGGTGCTGAAGTCAATGCCGCCTTGAGCTTCTGAAAGCTCACCTCATAATCATCGGACCATCGGAAAGGAGAAACCTTCTGGGTCAACCTAGTCAAAGGTGCTACTATATCCTTCTTCATCTTCCACCACCAATAATGCTGCCTCAGGTCACAATACATCTTCGTAGCACCTAGATGAATAGAGTACCGAGAGCTGTATGCTTCCTCTAGAATCCTCTCCCTCAGCTCATCAACATTAGAACCTTCTCAAGCTGCTCCTTCTACTACTTCAACTCTCTAGGAACCATGCGGTATGGTGGAATAGATGTAGGCTGGGTATCTGGAGCCAAATCAATACAAAAGTCGATATCGCGATCTGGTGGCGTACTTGGAAGATCAGAAGGAAACACATCAGAGAACTCCCGAACTACGGGCACTGAATTAATTGCCGGAGAGTCTCCGTGGTAGTATCCTGAATATAGGCTAGATAGGAGATCATCCCTTCTCGACCATGTGTCGAGCCTTCAGGAAAGAAATAACCCGACTAGGTGTACAAACAGACGAACCTTTCCACTCTAATCTAGGCAACTCTGGTATCACCAAGGTAACAGTCTTGGCATGGCAATCTAGGATGGCGTGATATGGAGATAACCAATCCTTACCCAGGATGACCTCAAAGTTGGTCATATCAAGCAACAGAAGATCCGCTCTAGTCTCATAACCACAGAACATAACAATGCAAGACTGGTAGATCTAATCCACAACAACAGGATCGCCCACTGGTGTGGACACATATATAGGAGTACCTAAGGACTCACGATGAACACCCAAGTAATGAGCAAACAGAGATGAAACATATGAATACATAGACGCTGGATCAAATAGTACCGAAGCATCCATACTGTAGACAGAAATAGTACCTGTAATCACGACATCTGAGGCCGCTGCATCTGGTCGGGCTGGAAAGGCATAGAATCTGGCTGGAGCTCCCCCTAGCTACCCCCCACCCGACTGGCCTCCACCTCTAGGACGACCCCTACCCACCTACCCTCCGCCTCTGGGCGGTCGAACGGCTGGTGGGGCAGGTGGCACTGCAATAATAGGCTGCTGACCCTACGGTACTGCTTTACCCCGAAGACTGGGGCAAAACCTCTGCACATGCCTGAGGTCCCCACACTCGAAACAACCTCTCAGTATGGTGGACTACTGACCTGAAGTCTGACCCTGATGGCCTGAATACACACTGGAGGATCCCGAAATAGCTGGCAGACGATAAGAACTCTCTGGCATGGCACTGAAATAAGGTCTCACTGGAGCACCTTGAGGAGGCGGCGATGCTGGATATGTAGGCCTGCTAGATTGACCCCTCACGAACTGACCCCTGCCCCCAGCCGGGGCTCCACTAAACTCTCCAGAATACTGGAATCACTTATCCCTCGTAGCCTACTCCCGAGCACGCTGACGTGCACCCTCGATCCTCCGAGCTATCTCTACAACTAGCTCATAAGAAGTCCCCATCTCAATCTCTCGGGCCATAATAGGCTGGCTGGTAGAGTGCAATCCTGCAACAAACCTCCGCACTCTCTCTGCATCGGTTGGAAGTATCATAAGTGCATGACGAGGAAACTCAGAGAATCTCGCCTCATAGTCGGTCACTGACATTTGGCCCTGCTGGAGCTGCTTGAACTGAAATCGCAACTCCTCCATATGAGAGGGTGGAATATATCTGTCCAAGAAGAGGCGTGTGAATTGGTCCCAAGTCATGGGAGGAGAACCTGTTGGTCTGCTAAGAAGATAAGATTGTCACCATCTACGGCTCCTTCCCTCTAGCTAGAAAGTAGTAAAATCCACCCCATGGGACTCCAATATCCTCTCAGACAATAGAGTTGTGATGACCAAATTTCCTTTGTAGGCTGTGATGGCGCCCAACGTTACTGCTAGGCAAGCCTATAGTGAACTAATCACGTGAGTATCTCTTTTAACAATTTAGAAATAGTTAATTTTTAATTATTGAACAAATAGGAAGAGAAAAATTTCATAAAAGTGAGTAATAGACAATTTAAGAGTAAATGAGAGGAAATAGATAATCAAAAATCAACATGTGCCAACTAGCAAAATTTCCAAGACCCGGTGTCACAAGTTTATGAGCAACTAGTAGAATATACAAAACTCTAGCTACTATCTGAAATAGAGTAGATAGAATACAAGTACCAAAGAGAGACTCTAGGGACTGCAGAACGGCTCTGGAAGTAGCTCACCACTAGGCTTCGGGATATCTGGGACGAGCGCCGGTAGAACCTCTAGATGCACCTGCCTCAGATCCTGCACGGTTAGTGCAGAAGTGTAGCGTGAGTACATAAGCAATATATACCCAGTAAGTATCAAGTCTAACCTCGAAGAAGTAGCGACGAGGGGTCGACTTCAACACTTACAATGGGCTAGCAATATGAATAAATAAATTTCTAAATAACAAGAGTAATGTAAGTAATAATAATAACTCATCAACAAGCAGGAGCAAATAGTTCTTCCACAATTCTTAATAATCCTAGATAGATCACTTTCTTTACAAATCGTAACCTTTCTGTACACTGCCGAGGGTCGAGCGGCACGAACCATAGATGCATCTATCTACAGCCGAGGCGCTCGGCCCGTTCCACAAGAAGAGAGGATACTTGATAAGTATTTGACTCAACCGTTATTATAAGTTAATACACAAAGTACCACAAATTCCATTAATGGTCTTCCACAATTTAATCAACAAGTTCTAAATAATTTAGGCACTTTAACTAACAAGTAGGGTGCCAACATTTCAAGTAATCCATGATTTGGGTCCTAGACTACCCGGACATTAGCATGAATAGTAGCTACACACAGTCTCTAGTCACCTCGTGCGTACGTAGCCCCCACAATTAGAAGCAAATAATAATTTAAATCATCTAGGGGGAGAATTCCCTCTTACAAGGTTAGACAAGAGACTTACATTGTCTTATAGCTCATTTTTCGGCGTCAATTTCCACTCCAAGGCCTCAAACTCGGTGTCGAAAATCCAAAACTAGTCAAATGTGGTGAAAATCGATCAATATATGTTCAAAAGTTCATATTCTAACACGCGAGTGAATCCTCATGTCCGCAGAAAATACCAACCTCAAGTAGTGGTCTAAACCACCATAACCCTTCCGGGATCCATCTGCACATAACAGGCCACAATACTCGAAAGCCTCCAAATAAGATCAGTTACGGCGACCGTCAAACCTCGTACGTACCGTCAACAATCACATGAGTAACCCGACACACTGAAGGAGCTGATCATTGCCATCATTATGCTGATTCAATCATTATGCTGGACTTGCCTTAGGAATAATAATAGCTCCATTCAAAACATAGACAACTCAATCCACACTCATCCTAAGTGATCCCATTTCACAAGACTACATTGTCTCAAAACCCACGAACCATTTCATGCCCTCCTTATGCGCATAATCACGTCTTCAACCGATACACCCATTCTGATAATTCTTCTATAAATCCAAAGTTACATGCTCCCATTCTTTTCATGATACCCCATAGACCAAAGATAACACGAAACACTCCAAGCTCCTTTATCATAATCCGCTGCAAAAACTCAATATTCAACCACACTATGGACTCGAAATCCTTAGGCATCCCACTTTAACCTTTGAATCCATTAGGACCGTTGGAGTCACCCACTCTGACTTTTCCCCGAATATAATCAAACTCCAAGGCCCTGTTAGCACATGAACACCCTCTCAAAGAAGCAACTGGTTGAATTGCTTTTCTTATACACCACTTCCAACGAAGCATAGGCTCTGAGTCTTCCCCAAGCCCGAACACGAGTCGATAAGGCCAAATATAGCACACATTCCTCAAATCATTTGCTTGAACTACCACTGATGTTCTCTTTCTTTAGTCATGGCAACCCACCAGTACACCGATAACCAAAAACCGCACTAGTTGACAACTACACAATCCAATCATAGACGGTGGGGCTCTCCCACTTAGCCGGAAGCTACTATTGCATGACCCTGGAATCTACCAAGATTCCTTATCGCCTATTAACATGACCTTGCACAATCAACCCGCCAAATTTCCTCGAAATCCTTATGTTAAACATTTCATGAACATTCAGAATCACTAGCCACATTCACATATTTGACCTCTTACTGGATAACCAGTAAATTTCTTCGTAGAAGCTTCATCAACACCACACAACCACTAACCTGCTCACAGGAGATATCCCACCTGTGGAAATTCCATGCCGACATCCTCCAACAACACTGCACTGAATACAATTACCATGAAGCCAATAAACCATCCTTAGCATGTGCTCATTCACCAGCTGTACAAGTCCGTTCACTCCTCATGGACACCAACTAAAAGTGTGACAATATATTCCAATCCAGAGTCATGTTGTATCCTGCTTCATATTAAGCGACTCCCTCCCGTCACACACAATGTTCCTCAATTTAGCAACAAATATTCTAAATTTAGCCCGTAGACCTGGTCACTGACCATCGTGAATCCCAAATCACTCTAAACTTTCCTCAAGGCATGTAGCTATCCTACCACGGAACCCACTTGCTACTCTGCCACTCTCCCACATTGGCCAAACCCTCTCCTTTAAGTAACTCCTCGACTTCAACTTTTCACAATTGACCTCCTAACAATTCAACCACTGCAAGACACCTCCCACATGTCCTTCCTCTTCCTTCACTGCCCAATTGTTGCTCTAAACCCGAATCTATCTCTGCAACATCCGACACATGAGTCGCCACTAACTCTAAACCTCTTAGAAGATCATCTTTCTCGAGCCATCAATATTAGGATTTACTGATTTGATTCTGAACCACAGCACACTGCGACATTTGACAGTCGCTTTCCCGACACCATTCACAATACTCTGCCCAAAGACGATTTGAAGAAGACCGCAACACCGGCGAACTTAACGCATCCAATCAAGGATGATGATACCACATCACAGATGAAAATTCCACCTTGCTCGAAATACCAAGTCCCGTTACTCCATCAACCCAAAATTAAATGTTCGTAGCCCGATTGCCTTTCCTCCGCTGGAAATAAAATACTAAATCTCTAAATCATGCTCTGACTAAAACCTCCTTTCAAGTCATTCACTGCCTCGACGCATAGACAAGCATCCTACTATTTCTTTAATACTGTGCGATAACAACTCATGAACATCATAGCAATTGGTGCATAGCCCCAAAACCATTAGAAATAAAGCTACTGAGCCGAGATGAAAAAACATCCTTCCACAAGGCGACGACATTAGCCCAATCGAATATGCAGGGAGAAATATCCTGCTCTACGTCAGTAGTGCCATTAAAATTCCTCGATTTTAAATTTATACCAGGCGCTTCGCGTCGCGTAAGATTGAATAGGAAGGAAATGAAGGCATATGCCTCAAAGGAATCAAATAGCACGATGAGGAATCAAGAAGGGAAGTGCTATTATCAGCCCAGTAGCCTCTCGAAGATAAGTACAGATGTCTCTATACCAATCCGCAAGACTCTACTAGACTCGCTCATGACTCGTGAGACCTAAGTAAACCTAGTGCTCTGATACCATGTTGTCATGACCTAAAATCCATTAAAGGTCGTGATGGCACTGTACACTGCTGTCAGGCAAGCCAACACTAAATACTTAATTCAGGTCTCATTTTAATATTTTTGAAATCATAGTTTTTCCCCTCAATTAAATAGTAGAAGATGGAGTTTACAAAATACATAATAATATCTTTAAAAATTCCAATACAGTGCAACCCATAATCATCCCAAAACCCGGTGTCACAAGTGCATGAGCATTAACTAGGAATGTAAAATAAAATACAGCAGCTATTCAGAATTCAAATTGGACAGGAAAAATGTAAGTACTTTGAAGGAGACTCTGTTGGCTACGGATCTTCGTATAGAATGCAGCTCACCTAAGTCCCCACCATAATCGCACCTCTGCACCCACAAGGTCGCTAAACATATGTGTACCTGCACAACAATGTGCAGCAAGTGTAGCATGAGTACGTAAATCAACGCGTACCCAGTAAGTATCCCGCCTAACCTCGAAGAAGTAATGACGAGGGGTCGACTCGGACACTTACTATGGGCTATAATTAATATACCAATGATATGATTAAGCATGGATCACGTAAAACGGCTGTAAGCCCGATATCATGAAATAAGTAAACCATTCTTTTATTAACAAGAAATTTCTCAAATTCATTTTCATCATTTTAACAGTTTATATCTCAGGCCAATGAGGCAATATCAATTATTATAATTTCTGAAGCAATTAATATAATCATGCGCAAGTCTTGCCGAGGTCGTACGGCCCGATCCAACAATAAAAATAAACTGTGCACTGTCGAGGGTCTAACGGCATGAACCATAGATGCATCTATTACCCCGCTCGCGAATCATGCGTGCGACGCTGTCAAATATAAACCTACCGAGGCGAACGGTCCGCTCCCATAAGAGTAGTGGAAATTTACCCCGCTCGCGGAATATATTTCCGACGCGGTTGCACATAGGTTTCTTAAGTTATTATAATATTCCTTAAATTCTTTTTCGAAAATACGAGATTAAATGAAAACTTTCAAGTCTCGAAATCCTCAATTTCAACTCTTTTCAAGGCAAATAATAAACATAATCAAACAACAGTATCAACAAGGCATGGTGTAGACCTAAAACTACACGGACATAGGCATAATAAGTAGCTACGCACGGACTCTCATCACTTCGTACGTACGTATCCCCCGAAAATAGAAGCACATATTTAACCAATTCACCTATGGGGTTAATTTCCTCTTACAAGGTTAGAAAGGAGACTTACCTCGCTCCGAAATTCCGTAACCGGCTCCAAAGCTTCCCTAACACCTCAAACCGATGCCCGTCGCCCCAAAACTAGTCAAATAAGTTGCAACCCAATCACAATATGCTCTACTACTCATAATTAATCAATTTATAATAATTTCTAACTCTGCTCGAAAAAATCGATAAAGCAACCCTCGGGCTCACGTGCCCGAATTCTGAATGTTTTGAAGATAACCATTACCCATAACCTCATGAACTCAAATGTATGATTTATTTCCAATTCCATGCCCAAATTCGTAGTAAAAAATCCAAGAATACCAATTTCTAGGTTTTTCTTCAAAATTCAAATTTTCTACTAATTTCCTTGTTTAAATCCGTATATAAACCAAGTATTTAACTTGCAATAGGTGGGAATCACTTACCTTGACATAGATGATGAAAATCTCCCCTTGAAGCTCTCCAAAAATCGTCCATCCTAGTGAAAAATGAGAGAGAATGAGCCAAATCCCGTATTAAATCCAATCTGCCCAGACCCGTTCTTCTTCGCGTTCGCGTGACCAGTGTCACGTTCGCGAAGGCCTGACCATGCACAACATCGCATTCGCGTTCAAGCTCTCACGTTCGCGGTAGCCAACTACCCTCCTTCTTCGCGTTTGCAGTCTAAGTTTCACGTTCGCGAAGGCTTAATGGCTCAGGGTCCCGGCTCTCCTTCCTCTTCGCGTTCGCGACCACTGCGTCGCGTTCGCGTAAGCTTGACCAGACCTTGCCTCACGTTCGCATCCATTACTTCGCGTTCGCGAAGGCCAAATCCAGCACCCCTAGAATTTCTTCTTCGCGAACGCGGGAGTTCCTTCGCGTTCGCGAAGAAGGAAACCAGACACCAGAATCAGCAGTTCCAAAACAGCTCCAAATGATCCGAAATCACCCGAAATACACCCGAGGCCCCCGCGACCTCAACCAATCATACCAACCAGTCCCATAACACATTACGAACTTGCTCGAGACCTCAAATTGTATCGAACAACACCGAAATCACGAATCGTACCCCAATTCAAGCTTAAAGAACTTTAGAACTTCAAACTTCTATATTCGATGCCAAAACCTATCAAATCATGTCCGATTGACTTGAAATTTTGCACACAAGTCACATTCGACATTACGGACCTACTCCAACTTCCAGAATCGGAATCCTACCTCGATATCAAAATGTCCATTCCCGGTCAAACTTCTCAAAAACCTTCACATTTCTAACTTTCGCCAAATGGCCCCAAAATGACCTACGGACCTCCAAATCCACATCCGGACGCGCTCCCAGCACCATAATCACCATATAGAGATATTCCTAGGCTCGGAATCCCAAACAAACATTGATAACATTGAAATTCACTTCAACTCAAATTTAAGAAATCCTTCTAAAAAAGCCAACTTCCATAATAGGTGCCGAAACGTTCCCGGGTCATCCACAATTCGACCCGGACATACGCCCAAGTCTAAAATTATCATACGAACCTGTTGGAACCTTTAAATCCCGATTCCGAGGTCGTTTACTAAAAAATCCAACCTTAGTCAATTTTTCCAACTTAAAGCTTCCGAAATGAGAATTTTCTTTCCAATTCAACTCTGAACTTTCGAAATTTCAATTCCGACCACGCGTACAAGTCATAATGCCTGAAATGAAGCTACTCATGGCCTCAAGCTGCTGAAAGATGTGCTAGGGCTCAAAACAACCGGTCGGGTCGTTACACCACACAAGTCATAAAACGGTAAAAGCACCTACGGGAAGTCTTATTTAGGAAAACATGGATCTATAAGGCAAAACGACCGGTCAGGTCGTTACACAATCCATCCTAAAAGTCCTGGAGTTGCATCCAAAGTTCAATTCCACTGTGTTGACACTTTCTAACAATCTCCTTAAACCTCTCCCAAGCTTCAAAAAGCGTTTCATTCTCTTTCTGGTAGAAGTTATGGGTTTCTCTTCTAAACTTGCCTGTTTTAGCTGAGGAGAAATATTTATCAAGGAATGTTCTGGTCATCTCCTCCCAAGTTCTAATTGATCCAGTGGGTAAGCATCTTGTGACACACCATTGTATTGAAACGTGTTTATAATCTGCTCGAAGTCCATCAGATGTGTATTTGGATCTTCGTTTGGCTTCCCTCTGAAGACACAACAATTCTGAAGGGTTTGAAGCAACACTTGCTTCAACTCAAAATTGTTTGTTACAATTGGAGATGGTCTAACACTTGATAAACCTTGATTTTAGACCGGTCTAGCATAATCACCAAGTGGTCTCCCAGGCAAGGGTTGATGTTGATTATATCTAAGACCCCTCTCTTCTTCATAGATGTTCGCCACATCTCTAATAGCTGCTTCCTCAGCATCCCGTATAGCTTGTTCTCTTCGTTGGGCTGCTTCTCTCACATCTAAATCCACATTATCTTCACCACTTCTAGCCATAAGTTCTTTGGTTGAGGATTGCCCAACCTTTTCTATTGTCTCGGTGAGATTTCTTTCCTTCTTCAGCTGTCGCAGGTGTTTTTCAATTTCTGGCTCGTATGATAGCACTTCCTTCACAAAAATTCTAGTCATGCACCATTCTGAACCTGTAACCTGTGCACAATCAAAGAACATCAACCGTAAAAAGGGAAAAATAAAATAAAATAAAAAGAAAAATTCCTGAATTAACACTACAAACTATTTCAAATACTATTGATTACCAATCCCCGGCAACGATACCAAAATTTGACAAGCTCGAAACACACACTTAAATTATGCTCGCTAGTCAAAAATAATATAGTATAATATCGTATCCACATTGATTGGAGTTAAATAATATTTTCGTAGTTTCTAACTTGATTGATATCTAGGAGAATCAACAATTGAGATGTATATGTTTTCTAACTAAAATTACTTTAGAGTCTAAAGCTATTGACTAATGACAATTGAAACAAAGAATATTATCAGTGGGGGTGATAAGAAAAAAATATCATGTATAAATTTAGTTATTTTCTTTAAAGAAAAAAGGAAAATGATTGACCTTGGAGAAATCTGAACACAAAGAGCTAAAATTTACAATGAAGATTCATGGTGTTGAAAAAAGAAAAGAAACAAATATGGAAGAGAGGAGCACATATCTTGACTTGAGAATTGGATTTGTAAAAGCATTTGGATTGTATCAATTATGAGGAGAAAATGGATCCACATACCTAAGGTCTTTCTTCACAATACAAATTAAAAGAAAAAAAAGAATTAATAATAAAAAAGAGGAAAAGCAGCCCATGTGCTACTGCCAACTTGGAGAAATAGGCGTAAATTCATCTTTTAAATCCAAAGTAATTTGCAACTTGCCAAGTTGAAATAACAAGTTGCCAAACATTCAATGCACACTACTCTTGGAAACATCTATAAATAGAGACACAATTAGCTGCTCCAAGACATGAAATGAAGAGGGAGAAAGCTTAGAGCTACGGTTTGGAATTCATTTCTTTCGGGTTTCTTCTCTTCTTTCTTCTTTTAGCCATTACACTCACATTATTTCTAGTTCCAAATAAATTATAGTGTTGGAAATTACTGTAATTCCTTTTCTTTTTATTAAGTAGGGGGAATTATTCTCTTGAATATTTCTTTTTATTTTCTTATTTAATAGGCAAGAATATTTTCGTTGTCAGTACTAAATCCATTATGGAGTAACTTTTCTTGTGTTGGGAGAATGGAGGATCTTAATATTTCTATATAATAGTACATATTATTCATCAATTTAAGATACTTGAGCTGAAGCTTTTCATTTAACTTTTATCTGCTTTATAGTTAGGTGTTATTTAATTTGTTAACATCTATCTATTTCGTACTATATATTAGCTTCTTACTAATTCTGTAATTGAAAGAGGTGGAAGAAGTAATATAGTTAATTTTGGTATTGATAGATGTTAACTTTTATTTAGTGTCATCTAACACTTATATGTTAAAATTGACTCTACACTACTTGTAATAGAAAGAGGCGAATATTGTAGTAATCAATTATAACAAGTATGGTAACCGAAAGGGACTTACTAAAATGAGCATGTTTTAGTTCACGTATATATTTCTGGTTCTTTGATATTACCATTTTAACGATTAATTCGTATAATCAAGAGGAGTCCAATTAATTGTTCAACTATAGTAATAATATATAAACGTGAGAGGCATTTATACATTTCTGAGAAATAGAAATAGAAGAATAAATATTTCTACTGTATAATAAAAATATTAAGTGAAGTCAGGATCACAACACCTTTTTATTATATTTGTAAAACAAAAAATAAAATATTTCCTATTGCTCTATTCATACATTTTTAGTAAGTTAATTCACAACTAAACTCTTTTTCATTTTCTAAAATAGTAATTAAAACAAGAAACGTCTGTAGAATAGATAAACCAATCTCTGTTGGTTCGACATATTTCTATACTATTATTTGACAGAGTACGAGTTAGAATTTTATACATGCCAGACACTCGTCAAATATTTGGCGCCGTTGTCGGTGATTGTCAACATCTACTTCAGATTAATTGGTTTGTTATTAATTTGAGAAATTACTACTACTACTACTACTATTATTATTATTATTATTATTATTATTATTATTATTATTATTATTATTATTATTATTATTATTATTATTATTATTATTGTTATCTTTGTTTTTTTTGTTACTCCTGTAACTATTGTTACTAGTAACATCTTTCTAGTTTTCTCGTATTAACAATATTACTACTTACTGTTTTCGTATCTTTCTTTATCTTTTAAATTTTTATTTTACTTTATAGTATCATAATATTATTTCTAGGATCAGCTAGCTCTTTTCATTAAAAAAAAGCTCACTTTATTTTCTGTTTTTAATTAGTATCACTAGTTTTATTAACTACTACTACTATTTTAATTTATATATATTTTTTTCTTCTTTTAATGTCTCCACTACTATTTTAGGAACTAAGTTTGATTTTCTTTCAAAAAAGAAAAACTTTGCTTTAAGGATTTCAGGTAGTTTATGACCCGCTTTTCTACAAAAGAGTTGGCGAATTGCGACCCAAAAATTAAAATATCTCTTCGATTGCCCAGGAAAGGACAAACATCATCTCCTAAAAATATAGCTTGTGAAAAAATGGAGAATGAAGAGCTTAACAATAACCAACTTCTACCATATCAAGTGGAAGAACAGTTCGATGAGGTGGCTCCACGACTGTAATGACCCGACCAGTCATTTTGAGTATTAAAACTCCGTTTCCCTATTTACTACTCAATTTATACTTCACAGTCGTTATAAGACTTACCGGGTTAGTTGGTTCGAGTCCGAAAGAAATTCGGAGTGAAATGTGACACTTAGTCTCATAATTGAAATTTTTAAGTTAGAAATATTGCCCGGATAGGGACTTATGTGTAATCAACCTCGGATTCGAATTATGATAATTCCAATAGCTCCGTATGATGATTTTGGACTTAGAAACGTATTCGGAAAATTATTTGGAGGTCCGTAGTGAAATTAGGCTTGAAATGCCGAAAGTTCAAATTTTGGAAAGTTTGACCGAGGGGTTGACTTTTTGATATTGGGGTCGGAATCCGATTCTGAAAATTGGAATACCTCCGTTATGTTATTTATGACTTGGGTGCAAAATTTAAAGTCAATCAGACGTGATTTGATAGGTTCCGGAGTCATTTGTAGAAATTAAAAATTTTAAAGTTCATTAGGCTTGAATTGGGGTGTAATGCATGGTTTTAGCGTTGTTTTAGGTTATTTAAGTGTTTGACTAAGTCCGTATGATATTTTAGGACTTTTTGGTATATTTGGTTGAGGTCTCGAGAGGCTCGGGTGAGTTTCGAACAGTTAACGGGTTGGATTTTGGACTTGGAACTCTGCTGGAATTGTTTTGATGCACCATCTGGTTTACTTCATCGCGTTCGCGAGTGGAGCCTTAGGTTTTCCTGCCAGACCAGATGTTGTTTCTTCAGATACAATGATCACAGGTATTGTCTCAGTGTGCCACAGAGAGGCATCTATATTATTTGACCCCGGTTTCATCATATTTTTGTTCATTTTCTGGAGTGCCCCGTGAGTCCTTAGTTTTACTTGTTCATGTACCTACACTGATGGGCGATCCTATAATTGTGTACCGGGTGTATCGGTCATGTGTAGAAATTATTGGGGGACGAGATCAGATTTGGTCTTTTATTGCTTAGTATGGTCAATTTAGATATTATCTGGGTATGGTGAGATATCAAATGTTTTGTTATTTGGCCTTGGGCTATGTGGGGGAGTCTGCTATCTACGATTTGATTGCACGATTAGGTGTGGTATTGGTTTTGGTCCGAGGCATATTTGTTGATTAGTTATGACTTGCAAAGGTTGAGATCGGGGATGACTCGAGTAAGAAAACTTCTTGAATGTGGGTTATATTGCACTTTATGAAAAATTATGAGATGATTAAATTATTATTTTGAAAGATGTAGTATGCACGGAGTATGAATTAGATTGGTGGTGTTAAGACAGAGTTACTTCTTTGGGGACTTGTGTCTTTTGGCCCGTTCGGGCGGTGTAATTTAGATTTGAGCATACTGAGTGAGCTTTGGGTAAGGGTAGTAGTGTTGTGATAAGGAGAAACGTCAACTTGAGGGTAATTCGGGAGAACCTCGGAGAAAATAGGACCGCTGGGCAGTGGGATAGACCAGTATGGTAATGACTTGCTCTGTTATTTTGGGTAATAATGATGTGAAAGCTTTACAGATGTTTTGGTGGCAATATTTTCGGGTTGTGGTGACCAGCGTGGCTTGGACGAGATAGAGGCAATTAGTTATGATGGCTTGATTAGGTGAAAAGGGATTTCAAAGTGTTCTTAATAGTTTCTACCATGGTTTGAACCGGATATTTCCTACCGGTATGGGAAACGTATTGTGCATTATGATTTCCTCTTGGAAAGAAGCAAGAGAAAAGTTTCCAACTAGTAGGGTATATAATTTGCTAGTGACTCAGAGTTTATAATGAGATTTTCGTGCTTTTCACGTGATAGATGTGGTGTGTTGTGAGGGATTTAAATTTATATGTATGAGGTTGCAGTTTATTCTTGAAAGGAATATCATAAATTCTGGACGGAATGGTCAGTGTTGTATATTTAGATGAATGTTATAGTTGCTCGGTAATCTCTGAGAAGGGTGTGCGGTTGAAAGGGGCATTGTGCTTTGATTTACAGATGTTCATTGGTATTACAGTACTCTCTTGGTTGATAGACTGTTGATATTCAAATTATTGATATTATTGGCACGTGAATTGTCCGTGCAGGTTCAGATATTGATACGATAACACGTGAGTTGTCCGTGCGAGTGATGTTAATGTGAGCTCTAGAAGAGCTGGTTACTATTATTAAACTTGTGTGTATTGGTACTACTATATATAATGAGCTTATAGCATTACAGTTGTGGTGGTGCTTGTTGAACTTACAATACAGTTCTCTACTTTGAGACATTTTTCATTTTTGGGTACAAAGTTGCACAGTTGTGGATTGAGTTGTATTGGTGTGGCATGTCAATATGATAGTTGTGTTTAATAATATAAGGTCATTGGAACTAGAATGGATACTATCAGGTTGGATTCCGGTATATTGGGAGGATAGTATTGAAGGTTGTCATAGAAAGTGATTTTATCTGGGGACTATGGTTATGGCTGGATACAGCTTGTTCATACTTATACAGTGTATAGATGTGAGATTCGGGTATTGAAAAGAATTCTGGATATTAGAAATTTGGCTCCATAGTTTTTGGGCTAAGGTTAAATTAATGATTTTCAGTTATGTTGTGTGGTCATGCCTATATAGAATAGGATGACGTGAGATCACCCCTAGGTACGTGCGTGGTAAGATGGAATAGTGTTGTGGTGGCTTGGAAACAACTCCTGGCACGTTCGAGGACGAACGTATGTTTAAGTGGGGGAGAATGTAATGACCCGACCAGTCGTTTTGAGTATTAAAATCTCGTTCCCCTATTTACTGCTCAATTTATGCTTCACAGTCATTTTAAGACTTATCGGGTTAGTTGGTTCGGGTCCAGAAGGAATTCGGAGTGAAATGAGACGCTTAGTCTCATAATTGAAAATTTTAAGTTAGAAAAGTTACCCGGATGGGGACTTATATGTAAACGACCTCGGATTTGAATTCTGATAATTTCACTAGTTCCGTATGATGATTTTGGACTTAGTAGCATGTCTGAAAAATTATTTGGAGGTCCATAGTGGAATTAGGCTTGAAATGCCGAAAGTTAAAATTTTGGAAAGTTTGACCGAGGGGTTGACTTTTTGATATCGGGGTCGGAATTCGATTCTGAAAATTAGAATACCTCTGTTATGTCCTTTATGACTTGTGTGAAAAATTTAAAGTCAATCGAACGTGATTTGATAGGTTCCAGAGTTGTTTGTAGAAATTAGAAATTTCAAAGTTCATTAGGCTTGAATTGGGGTGTAATTCATGATTTTAGCATTGTTTTAGGTGATTTGAGGGTTCGACTAAGTCCGTATGATGTTTTAGGACTTGTTGGTATATTTGGTTGAGGTCCCGAGGGGCTCAGGTGAGTTTTGAATGGTTAACGGGTTGGATTTTGGACTTGGAACTCCGCTGGAGTTTTTCTGATGCACCATCTGGTTTCCTTCATCGCATTTGCGAGTGGAGCCTCGCGTTCGCGAAGAGGAACTGAGAGGCTGGCAATATTTGCTCTTCGTAATCGCGAAGAGAAGAACGTGTTGCGAAGGGTGGACTGGGTGTGCATTACGAACGCGAGATGTGTTACGCGTTCGCAAAGAAGAGAGGAAGCAGCTGAGGACCCCAGGCAATTAGTCTACGCGTTCGCATAGGGGGTGTCGCGTTAGCGTAGTGAGGGGGAATGAAGCATCGTGTTCGCGATGGGTTGAATGCGTTCGCGTAGAAGGCATTGAGGTAGAGGCATTTTGTGCTTCGTGAACGCGAGGGTGATGTCGCATTCGCGAAGGAGGAATTTGGACGGGAACTATTTTGTGCTTCGCGAACGCGAGGCACTGACCGCATTCGCGAAGAAGAAAAGCCTGGGCAGTGAGTTTAAGTTCTGAAAATTGGACTTAGTCCCATTTTCAGTTTTTGATGATTTGGAGCTCGGATTGAGGCGAGCGTTGGGTGATTTTCAGAGGAAACAACGGGGTAAGTGTTCTTAACTCAATATTGGTTAAATTACCCGAATCCATGGTTATTTTTATCATTTAATTGGCGAATTACGTTGGAAAAGTTTGAAAACTCTCTTAGTTTAAATTGAAGATTGAGTGTTGAGTTAGGGTCGGATTTCTATAAAATTGATATGGTTAGACTCGTGGTTGAATGGGCTTTCGAATTTTATAACTTTTGTCGGGTTCCGAGACGTGGGACCCACAGACGATTTTTGAGTTAATTTCGGATTTTATTGGAAAAATTAGTATTTCCTTATGGGATTAATTACAATAATTGATATGGACTGAATCGAATTAATTGTGCCTAGATACGAGGCTTTCAGAGACCAATTCTCGTGGTAAGGGCATAGCGGAATAAAGAATTACACGGGTTGAGGTAAGTAACACTTTTAAACTTGGTTCTGAGGGTATGAATCCCCAAATTTGGTATGATATAAATTGTTGAAGGTGACTCACACGATAGGTGACGAACATGTGGACGTGTACCATAAAAATTGTGTCTTGGATAAATCCTGTGAAGTTGTAAAATTAAAGAATCATGTTATTATCTGAACATGTGGCACGTGTTAGAGAAATTTAGCTGAGGCTAGTAATAAAGATTATGTTTAGGCTATGTGCCGATATTTTTGGACCCATGGGGTCGTGATGCTGTTGAATGAATCGTTCTAAAATATACATTTCACACTCAGTAATATTTGTACATTGTGAAGATATTTATGGATTGAGCTGCGCAACGCAACATGCCAGAATAGCTTTATACAATATTATTTTATGGATCGGGGCTGCCTGCCTGCAGCAGGCCTTATTGGCTTTACTATTTTATGGATCGGGGCTGCCTGCCTGCAGCAGGCCTTATTGGCTTTACTATTTTATGGATCGGGGCTACCCGCCTGCAGCATGCCTTATTGGCTTTACTATTTTATGAATCGGGGTTGCCCGCCTGCAGGAGGCCTCATTGGCTTTATTATTATACGGATCGGGACTGCCCGCCTGCAGTAGGCCATATTGGCTTTATATCATGCTTGGGCTGAAGGAGCCCCTCCGAGAGTCTGCACATACCCAGAGTGAGCGCGGTCGACTTATAGCGCTTTGGCTGAAAGATCCCCTCCGGAGTCTGTACACACCCCCAGTGAGCGTAGATGATCATTGATATTTGGGATGGACTTACCAGGGCATGGACTTGCCTTACTGCTTTTTTTTTATATATATATATATATATATATATATATTTTCCAGGGCATGGACTTGCCTTACTTATTTGTATTGTAATGAGTTATGCAGACATGGATCTTGTCAGTATCATTTATATTTAGGGATACATTATCCCAAGGCTGGATTGGCCTTATACAGTACTGGGTGACTGATTGTCAGTCGATGAGCATATATATACGGGTTGGAACACCCCTGGGCTAGATTGGCCATAAACAGTACCAAGTGACCGAATAATTTGTGACCAGTATTTACTTGAGGTCTTTCTACTGAGATGTCATATGCCTCATATCATGCAGTATTGATCTATTTCACTTGTACTGAGTTTACTATTGAACTTGAAAGCATGCCTATATTTCTGTACCATTATTGTTACTGGACTGTACCTGCAGAGTTTATCATTTCTTCAGCCCAGAGGTTAGTCTTGTTACTTATTGAATTAGTTGTACTCATACTACACTCTGCACCTCGTGTGCAGATCCAGGTGCTTTCGGACATGGAGATTGTTAGATTTCAGAGTACTATCATTTGGAGACTATCAAGGTAGCTACTTGGCGTCCGCTGACCTTGTCTTTCTTTTCTTCAGTTATTGTACTATTCTATACTTTCAGGCAATGATTTTTATCAGTCAAATATTGTATTCACATTAGATGATCATGTACTCAGTGACACCGAGTTTTTGGAGTGATATATTTGACATTTTGAGATTTCTTCTGCTGGATTTAATTATTTTTTTTTCAAACTTGAGAGAAATGGTGGTTTATTGGGATTTTTGGCTTGCCTAGTATTGAGATAGGCGCCATCACGACAGGTGAGATTTTGGGTCGTGACAACGACGTGATAGAATACTCAAAGATTATGCAAGTCTGGATCAGTTTGAAGGAGAATCAAGTGTGAGAAGACCACAAATTGCAGCAAACAACTTTGAAATTCGCATATGCTTAATTTAAACTATTCAACAGTCATGACAGTTTACTGGTGATGCGAGTGAAGATCCTCACACCCATCTAATTGATTTTCTTGAATTAGTTAAAACTTGCAGGTATAATGTAGTCACAACAGACACTATTAGGTTGCGGCTTTTCCCTTTTTCATTAAGAGATGAAGCAAAAATATGGGTGCGAAGTCTGCCAAGAGGTTCAATCACTACATGGGACCAAATGACTCAGAAATTTCTTAATAAATATTTTTCGCCTACAAAAATATTTAAAATGAAGCAAGAAATCAATAATTTATGAAGACAGATTCTGAATCTGTATACCAAGCATGGGAACGATTAAAAGCAATGTTAAGAAAATGCCCACACCATGGTATCCAAGATCATGATATCTTATATACTTTTTATCATGGTCTTAAACCCTCTGCTAGAAATGTAATTGATGCAGCATCAGGAGGATCCATAATGAGCAAAACCACTATAGATGCAATGCAATTGCTCAATACAAGTTCAGAAAATGCTATGCAATGGCCCTCAGACAGAATGATTGTTAAGAAAGTAGCAGGAGTTAATCAAGTTATAGCTTGGAATTCATTAGAGAAACAAATTGCAACTCTGACACAAAACGTTGAGGCCTTTTAGGTAAATACTCAATCATCATTTCAACATGAGAATTGTGACGTTTGTGGAGGTAATCATCCCAATCATGAGTGTCAAGTCTCAACACAACATGAAGAATAAGTAAATGTTATTGGTTATAGAACCAGTTACCCATTCGGTAGTGCCACGGCACAAAAAACATCCGGGATTCCAATGGAATAACCCAAATGGTGCTGAAAATTTTCAAAGATTTTTCAATTAAAAGCAGTAGGTGCAGGGACCCCCTGGTTTTCAAAATCACAATAGAGGGCAACACGATTTTCAACAATATCAACAACAACCCCATATAGCTCATCAGCAAAGCCTTGAAGACATGATGTACAAATTCATTAAGGCTATTGATGAGAAGGTTGAAAGTCAAAATTCACCCATCAAGAATTTGGAAAACGGACAAATAAAAGGTCATCTACCAAGTAGCATCGAGAAAAATCCAAAGGAACACCTCAAAGCCATCTCTCTGCGGTCAGGCAAAACTCTTGATGATCCATGTACAGATAGACAAGGAAAGCCATAAGAAGTGGAACGGATAAATGAAGGTGAGAATAAAAAAGACCCTGAACTTCTAAAAGACAAAAAGATAAAGGAAACAAGGTACAAGAAAATGAATTCATGACAAATCCTAACTCTTTACCCCTCCTTTTCCCCAAAAGCTATAAAGAGAAAAGCTTGATAAATAATTCTCAAAGTTTTTAGAAATTTTAAAGCAGCTTTACATTAACATACCTTTTATAGATGCTTTGAAGCAAATGTCGGCATATGCTAAATTTCTTAAAGAAATTGTGTCAAGTAAAAGAAAATTAAAAGAATTTTCAGTGGTTAAGCTTACATAAAAATGTAGTGCTATACTTCAAAATAAGCTTCCACAAAAACTTGATGATCCAGACAGTTTTACAATTCCTTGTACTTTGGGAGGTGCTCATTTTGAAAAAGCATTATGTGATTCAGGTGCTTCAATAAATCTAATGCCTTTTTTAATTTTCAGGAAATTAGAACTTGGTGAAATGAAGGACACTGGTGTGTCTCTACAATTGGCTAATCAAAGTACTAAAAAATCAAAAGGAATACTAGAAAATGTTCTCGTTAGAGTTGATAAGTTTATATTCCTAGTAGATTTTATAGTACTTAAAATAGAAGAAAATACTTAGATACCATTGATTTTAGGTAGACCATTTCTTACAACAGGAAGAGCAAAAATTAATGTCCATCAAGGACAACTAATTTTGCGAGGTTATGAGGAAAGAGTAATTTTTGATATGCAAAAAATAATAAAATATCCCGATGATGAGTCATCATCATCTTGTTTTCAAATTGATTTGTTGAATGACATTGCAGATGAATACAAAGATGATTAGTTGATATGTTTGGCAAAGTCAGGTACCACAAGTGATGATGACACCACAATCAGAAAAGAAGCAGAAATGCTGAAAAAAGATTCAGAAAATGACAAAGTCTCACCAGAAGAAGTTCAACAAAAAATTAAACTCAAACTTCTTCCTTATCATTTGAAATATATTTTTCTTGAACCTTAATTATTTCCAGTAATCATTTCATCCTCTTTGACTGCAGACCGAGAAAGAAAATTGATTGAGGTGTTGAGAGAATATAAAAGAGCCTTAGGATAGACTATAGCTGACATCAAAGGAATCAATCCAGCTATTTGCATGCATAGAATCTGTTACAACCCATGTTTTCGTACGTACGAGTCGTCATAAGTCAATTGATGTAAGCT